>JASDQU010503956.1:49787-82601 GCA_032191745.1 Picea mariana
CATCAAAAGACAAAAACAACGATGTAGTGCATAGAAAAGAGAATGAAGTACGCACACTCGGAAACACTAAAAAAATGGATAAAATACCAACATTCACTAAAAAGAGGAAACAATGGGAATGGAGGGTACAAAAAATATAGATCCAATGGATGATGACTATCAAACATAAATGACAGAAACGATTGACGGGGTGTCTCTTTAATCATGCCAACTGGTGATGGCAAGGGAGATCAATGACAAGTACGTGGGAAGTGTCGGTTCATTTAAAACGCACGATGGGTAACGTCTTCGAGAAAAGAATAGGGGGATAGAATATATAGAGTAGAGAGAAAAGTTTGCAGAGGTTATAGAGGCTACTAAGTTCGGCGGATAACATTGTTAACACCATGGCACCACCCAAGCTGGGAGAGCCCAACCAGAATTGCAGACGACCTCGCAACAACATCAGACCACCAATGCAATCATAGGGAAGCGAACAAAAACCACCTCAGCCTCCAGAAGTCATCAATGTGGATGAAATCTCATCACTTGATATGACACCAAGAAGCCCTACACCTATCATGGAGAAAAACCAGTAGGCAACACTAGTGGGCATGGACATTGATGTGCCAGAAGGGGTACGAGGCCAATAGGCTGAGGATGTAGGAAATCATTTTCACCCTAAAAACTCTAAAGAAGCTCTGAAAATTAATGGGATGGTCCGAAACTAGGAAGAAACGACCATGCCAGAAAGGTCGCACACAACCACGTTGGAACAACCACAGGAGGGCACAGTGGAAGATGTCACCGACCGGGCAGATGAGTATCCAGAAGAGAGAACAATGGAGGCTAGAACCTCGATTCAGCCACCACAACAGAAGGGAAAACAACCAGTACCAATATCACTGCACAAGCAGGCCGCCACATGCATTGTCTTGCTCTGCATTCCATAAGGGGTACGTATCGCAGGCAATATGTTAGGCCATGTTGAGAAATTGTGGTACTCAGACCATGATGTGATAGACACGGACAAGTTTCTGGAGTTTTCCAAGAAATTCTATATAGAGACTGTGGGTATAGGACCCTTTGGCAAACCAATTAACCAAGCAAGCCAGTGGGTAGTCGGTCTGGCCAAAACCGAGAATCTAGGCCTGTTGGACATCCCACACTTTGGGAGGAGCCAACATGAAAACAATTGCATCAAGAAGTTGATGGAAGTCACCCGCGAAGGATACTTGTGGCTGGAACAAATCGTCTCAATAGACGTAGAGCTCATTGCATAAATCACAGGGCTTCCATCATAGGGGGGAGGCACACGCATTGTTCCTTGAGGACCAAATGAAGGAGAAGGCACTGGATGAGGAAATGAAGAATAAGTATGGTACATAAAGGGGGTTGCATGGAATCACAATCAAATGTATTAGTGATGCAATGACAAGAATGGCCACAAAAATTATGGCATCCAAGTTACTCAGGAAATTCTGGAAGGAGGAAGTCCCTGCTGGGGTTATCGCAGCTACAACAAAGTGTGCGTGGAGCACCACACTCAACTAGGTCTCGTATTTGTTGAATCTGTTCCTGGAATACTGCAAGGATGTACAGGATCTAGGGACATAATTTCACTATTCATGGCTACTCATCCTGATCGCCTTGATCAGATGGAAGGAGCCTAAGTATTCATTTTTTGCCACAAGACCCAATCCTTGCCACATAGCTTGATACCTATTGTTGGGGTGCACTTCAAACCCAAAGAACAGAAAGGTGAATAGAGCCATATTCGAAGGATATCATAATGACCTACAGGAGAGCATCACCAACACTTGGTGACTTATGTTGGAAGTGGTCACCTAGTATTAGGGCATAGCCAACTTCAAGGAAACTAGACATGCAATGTGGATCCAAGCACGGAAGGATATCGATAATAAATGGATACAACTGCGCTACTGCATCAAGGAAGAGGACATAGAGATGGCCATCAAGGATTGGAACGAGGATTGTAGGATTCTAGTCTTGAATCAAGAGATGCCCATAGATACAAAGGGAGAGGCAGGGAAGGAAAAAACACATGCAAAATATATAACAATGCCCAATAAGACAAGGACAGGGCAGAGCCATGCGTAACAAAAGAAAAGAGTTGTGTCCAAGAAAGGCACCCAGGTGGGGAAGAAGAACAACACCCAGGCACCACAGGAATAGGAGAAACAGACTAAGACAACATAGGGAACCACATCAAGTGCTACTTAGTAGAAGCAAGGAAAAAATAAGAGGGAAGCCATACAAATGGGGGGTGCACGCAAGAAATCTAAGATGCACACAACACCACCAGAATACACGATCACGAAGGACGACGCAGACCTCGTAGCCTAGATGGTCCAGGACCATACAAAGGAGGACTTTGATGAAGTTCAACGCCAAAGGAATAGAATGTAGGATGATTTGGAAGACATGAGATAGATCATTGATCAAATTAGAGAAACACAGAGGGCCGACAGAGGAATAGAAACAATTTCAGTAGCATCACATATAGGAGTTGAGGCTAGATCGAGCGAGCAGGATAGGATCCATATGAAAGCCAATATCAACATTTCGCATCACACCCAACATGTTGCGCATGGATGAAATCATGGGGCAGACACCCTTTAAGGATTTGTCCCAAATACAATTGGTCATGACGCGGATACCAGCCAAGGCCTTGTATAAACTACAAGTCAGTGTCGCGTAGGAGGTAGAGTCATGCACATTCACATATGCAGTAGATTTGCAGTAGAAAAAGGACAGTCGAGACACATTGAAATTGGTACTTGAGCATGCCAAGCTCGAGACCAAAGATGAAAAATACCGCGTGAATAGGTTGGAGTAGGAATTGACGATAGCCTATCAGAAAATCCCAAAGAGCATGCAGACAGGAGATCTCACAACGATGCAGAAGATTGATCAGATTGTACAGTCAATCGATCAATACAGTTAGGATATCGATCATCTCCGGGATCAACTCATACCTACCACTCCACCAAGGGTGAAGGATCAAAGGAAGCAAGAAGAAACAATGCAGATAAAGGATATGGAATGACAAGTCCACGCAGTGGCCGACTTGTTTGATAAGGCAACATAACTATGGATGAAGTTGGAAGAGGATCAATAGGTCAAACAGTGGGACCAGGGAGGATAAAGGATAAGTGGAGCTATCTAGGACCTCAAGCATAGGCAAAGGATGATGTCGATCATGGAACACATCAAAGGAGTGCAAGATATGAAGAAGATGTAGGCGACACTCATAGTCGCGTAGACATGGAAGAAGGAGCGCCAAGCTCAAATGGAACCGCTCCAAGAGTTGGCAGCATAGGTCATTGCACAAAAGAAGGATGCAAAGAAGAACATGGCACAAACTCAAGGAGAGTGCATAGGGATGATCAATGACGAGATTTCATTATAGGTATTGGACGCACTCAAGGAGAATACCGCGCAGGCTCAAACACAAGAAAAGGAACTCACAAAGAAGTTTTAGGCTCTCGCAAGAGAGATCGAAGAGGCACACAAGGTTTAGGTGGCTTGGGACAAGCCACATGCCAGTGTTAGGGGCCTGTTGGATGCAGACCTAGCTAGAAAGAAAGGTTATTTTTGGAGGAAAATCATGCAAAAGAAAGATGGAAGGAAAAGAAGCACGAGTAAGAGAAGAAGGTGAAGCACGCATGCAAGGAAGACCTAACGACACTAGGGTTAGGGTTTTTGTAATTCATTGTAATGGATGGTGAGCCAAGGATATAAATATGTAGTACTTATGAAATGTAAAGAGAGATAATGAGAGCGGAGTAGAGGAGACAAAGAGAAAGAGAATTGTAAGGACTGTATGATTCATTAACATGGTGAGCTAGAGAAGGAGTGAGTGACTCCAACCTGAGGGTTAGATCATAGATTGAGGAGCCTGGTGAGATCTAGTCAGCCTCATAGGGATCAAGGATCCTGTCGGAGAGAGGAGGAACTAAGATTGTAACCACACGCAGCTTGATATCTTTCTAAACTATAATAAAAACTTGAGAGCCAAATCTTTGTAGACATAGTCTAGGAGGGGATGAACCATGGTAATAATGTGCTATGTGAATGAATGAATGCATATTTATGTCTGATTAGTCGATGAATGTTAGATGAATGAAGTAGCTAAGTAGATATATCATATGGTATTCCACATGCATGCATAGAATGAATGCTATAACTAGATGTTAGATGCACTAAATAAAGTTTACGATGCACAACCATAGATCTTGCTCAGTCTCAGGTTGCAAACACTTGAGTATTGAAACCACCCATAGAGTTATCTTGGGTGAGACTACGCAGTACACTCTGTGTGTTGCGTTTCCTTATGGTTTGCTAGAGGGGCCGATAGTTTTACAGGGATGTTTTTGGGAAGCTTACTAAATCTAAACCAGGGTCAATAAGTGAATAAAAGAATAGATAATAGAAAAACCAACATTTCTCCCGAATTCTTCTTTAGAATCTTGTCAATAAGTAATCGCTTCCCGTCATTCTTTCTTGAAAATCATATTACTCCTTTTCCCACTATGATCCCCTAGCAACTCCACTATGGTTGAATGGCGAGTCCAAATTATCCTTGTGTAATTGATAGATTTTCTCCACTTGATTTTTCAAATATACTCGGCTTTCCTAATCATGTACCTAGTTCAGTATTTTGGGAAGACTATCTTCCTAGTTTCAGAGAAGATAATGATGATATTCCAACTCAACATTTCATAGGGTTCCACTTATGTATGCATCAACTGAGTATTTTTCATGAAGTTGTTCTCATGAAAATTTTCATGCTTTCCTTAGCTATAGAAGCTCGAAAATGGTACATATCTCTCCCTACTATTTATATAGCTTCATTGAAATATTTTCATATGTTGTTTCATTCTCATTACAAAAAGCGATATCCCATTGATCTTCTTCTTGGAAGCTACAACAATGAAAGTTTTCAATCTGTTTAAGAGCATATGGAATATTCTTCTTGTAATATTGAAGAGGAAGGGAAAATCACTAATGATAAATCTGAACAAGATTTTGAAAGGGAAACTTACTATAACATTGAGAATGAACAATATATCTTTGCAAATTCAACTGAAGAGGTATCACTTGAGTGTGATTACATAGACGCTTCTGAGAATCTAAAACAGGATACCATGCTTCTTTATGTATTGATAGATACAAATCAATATCCTATTTAGAGAAATATTTCTCTTTTTGAAGATGGCCACGAGTTTTAAATATCTATTGTTGTTTCAAGAAATATGGTATGTGTTGATGAATTTTTACATTTTCAAGAAGATCCAAAGAAGATTTCTGAACTTCCATATTGTGATTTTCCTTTTGAACAATGTTGTAATGAAGAACTTGACTCAATTATAGAACATAAAAAATATTGCTCCTACAGTAGTGAAGAGGAGAAAGAATTTTATGAAGTTGAGTTTGAAAAGGATGTCAGATATGGATATATTCATGAGGATTTTCAAGAAGAGGCAATGCTTTCTTTAACACCTATTGACCAAAATAAAGATTGTATTACTAAAAATTATGTAAATCTATTTCAAAGTAACATTAATGATGATGTGTTTCCCCTTGTTTTTTATGTGCAATCTACTAGTCAATGGTTATTTCATGAGGAATATAAGAATGATTCTTGTAAATCTGCTTATATTGGATTCTACAACATAGATCTTGTTTTTGATAAATATAAACTTGAAGAAGATGTGCATAGTTATGCATCGTCATTCACAAAAGTTTCAAGTAACAATAAGTTCATATATGACTGTTATGACTCAGAATCATAGCTTGGTATTGAGGAAAAAATATCTAAAGTGGAATCTTTAGAAAATGTTATTGGTGCACCAATGTATGATAATTGTGAGTGTTTTGATAAAGAATTTCAGACAGATGAATTATTTTCATTTGTTCTTGAAGATGTAGAGCTTGGCAATAGTGAACAAGAACCAGTGGAAATTTTTCATTTTGTTGAAGTTGTTGTACTTCCTCCTTTTTCTTCATCAGAATCACAATAAGAAAAATTAAAGAGTATTCATGAGCAGTTCAGTCAAATCAATCATGAAGAAGAGACCTCATTTTTTTCTGAGAAACCTGTCATCCCTCATATTCTTCATGATCTAGTTGCATTTGGTTGGAATGTACATTATCCCAGGGATCATATGACTTAGGCTATATGAAGGTTACATTTTTAGATCATAAGTATGAACTTCATAATCATATGATGTTACAGTTTCCACTTTTGTTTGTCGTTATTTTACAAAAAGGCATACAAGGAGTTCAACCATGCAATGACGAACTTGCTTGGTATCACTGAAAGTGTCATTTCACTTGATCAAAGTGGTTGGACTATTTAGAGTAGGAGGGTTATGTACATAAATAATCTTGTAGTTGACCATTTGTTTTTAGTTTGTAGAGTTTGTTTTAGTTTTACTTTATTCACCATATTTTACTTGAGCAAATAGGTAGAGTTATAATGCTATAAGTTGTTGAGCATTTTTGTGCCACATATCAGATCAATTTTCAAGTCTAAAGGAGATGTATCACTTGAGAAATACCCCATAACCCACTAGATAAAGACACTTGGTAATTTTGAGGCAAACTCGATAACCCAACAAAATAAGGCACTTGGTGTATAGTTATCAGTAGACCACATGGGTACGTTGTCCCCGTTGGAGCTCAGGATAGAACTAGATATGTTCCTACAACTGATATGAAGGTTTGATGAAGCTATAAGGTCGATATTGAATGAGTTAGTGGTAGAATGTGAGATTCTAGAACCTCTGAACAGTCAAGAGTTAGATTAATTTGAAGCAAATTGAAGAAAATGCAGAAAATCCATGCCCAAGGAACCTAAAGTAAAATATAAGCACTTGGGAACTTATTGCAAGTCAAAAAGGGCATAGCGCCCCCCCAAAAGGACCTAAGTTTTTATTAATTGAGGGGATTACCGGAGGAACTTGGCTCAAAAACCAAGCACCAACAATATTATAGATCCCAACCAAATCGGATGATTGTAAGTGAGCACACACAGGATCGATGGTTCCAGTGGGTGTCAAAGTTTCCCTCATAAAAGTCTCACTCGTTAGAGTCTCCTTTGGAACCTAAATCTTGATGCACTTTGATGGGTGACCCTCTGAATGATGGTCCATATATTATTGGGGCATCCCCCCCATAATCAACACTTGGCTAACATGTGTCTTAGACAATGTTAGTAGGTGGAAAACCAACCAAAGGCACCTAGAGAATTCAATGCCAGTAGGGCCCCTGTCAGGCCAATTTGAAGTTGCCACATGTACACGTGAAATTCTCCAAAGACATAAGACAACACATTAAAATTGGATGAAACATGGCATGCCTTCCTACCACATTACTACCAATGAGAACCAATAGGAAGGCACCATGTGTCCAGGGCAATGTTAGCGTGACATATTTTCCTTAACAAAAATTTTCTCTTAGTCGAGCTAGATGGACGACTCTTAGTTGTTTTTTGTTCCAAATCAATGGTTGAGATGTGATATCTTATAGTCCTTAGATTCCTCTCGTCGGATTCCTTTTGGGATCGTAACTCATAATATCTCTAATGGGGCACCTCTGATCCATGGTCCAGATCTGATCTTCGATATTCAGAGCAACGGTCGTCAGAGTCCTCCTCCTTATCTAAATATTGATTGATCTAATGGGACACCTCTGATCAATGGTCCATATTTTATCTTCTATCTCAGAGCCTCCTGACCAAGTGTCACGTCATCCCACTAGAAGAGCACTATAAAATCCAACCAGCAGATGGCATGTGGACATGTGGAACCCACCACATACGTAGGTAAATATATCAAATCAGGGTGACACATGTCTTTCTCCTGTACCACATCAACATTGACATGGACCAACGAAAAAATACCACATGTCTAGGGGACCCAATTGATGTCATTAATGGCATTGCGATATCTTAATGGATTTCAAATTTTAGGGTTGGGAACAGATAAACAATTCATATTACATTGGGTTCTAGATCGACGGTTCAGATCTGTTTTATGGCCATCATAGCCTCACCAAGATACCGACCCTTTGGAGTTCCCCTATCAGAGTCCTATTCATATTTAAGCCTTGAGTTGCTTTGATACTACACCTCCAATCGATGGTCAAGATCTGATCTTCGATCTCGGAGCTCCTGACCAGGTGTCGCATCAGCTCGCTAGCGAAGCACTGTCAGGGCCAACCAATGGCTACCACATGGACATGTGGAACCCATCGGATCCATAGGTCAACACACCAAAAATGGGTTACATGTGTCATGCCTTCTTGCGACATCAATTCTATTGTGGACCAATGAAAATCTACCACGTGTCGAGGATGGCATCAACGCGAGTCTCCCTCATCAGAGTCTCCCTCATTAATGTCCCCTTGTCAGAGTCTTATTGAAGCTTAATCCCATGATGCACTATGATGGGTGACCCACCGATAAATGGTCATGATCGTCTGCCCAATATGGATCCGATGAATGTTGAGTCACACAATCTCTGCAATTATAATTTTGAGTTTCCAACCAAGGAGAAAATGATTGTAGGGATTGTTCAGGGACAGAGCTTGAGGTATTTTTTCGGTTGTAAAATCTCTAGTTGTTCCATGATATAAACATAATAGAAATCCAATGGGTGTAACTAATTTCTACAGTTTCACCACAAGGGTAACCACTTAAGAATCAAGAAGTTGGGAATGGTTTCAAGAAGCTGGAAATGGTTTCAAGAATCATTTTATGGAATGAGTGAGAGGAATAAAATAAAATGAAGGAATGCATTGTTAGGGTTGGTGCTTTGGGGAATTTTAGAGTTTATTATAACTAGAATTGTTTGATCATAAACCTTGAGCATGCAGAGATGGTAAATGCAGCAAGAAACCATAGATTCATCCCCTGCATTATGTTTTAGTCAGTAATTCCTTTTATTATAGTGTTTGTGTTCTTATAAAGCATCTCCTCCCATTTTTATTTTCTTGTAGATGATATGATTTATAAAATCTTAGGAAATGAACTATTCACCATATTCAATGTTATTGTATGATGTCTAGTTATGACATAGAAGTGTTTTCCTCTGAATGTATGACCATTTCTTATCATTCCTTTATGCATTTAAATGATATGCAGAGGGTACCTCCATGTATTTGAATGTATGAAGATGTGAACAGTTTGAAGTATGTTTTATTGATCTGTATGCACCTATTAAAGCTATTGAATTATTAATTGCTCAGCACACTATTATTTTTCCATAAGATACATGATTCATTCTCAATATTTCCCTATATGATTATATTTTTTTTCTTCCAATTCACCACTTCATTTCTCCTTTACAATTTGATTGTCTAAAATACTTGTATACATATGCCTCTAATATTTGAGAGAATTTTTCATCTGAGATGAGATTGTTTGAGGTCATATAATTTTAAGAAAGAGAAAGGGGGGAAAACTTCCCAAATATTTCACATTTTCATTACTGCAAATATAACTTTAAGAATGATCCCGAGTCTTAGCTCCTAGGGTGCATTGCCATCATTCCAATAACATCCTGGAACATCTCAAGGGAGAAAAAGTACCTAAATGATGAGATTTCCTTCAAAAAATTATATAATTCTAGAGAACACATTGTTCTTGTGCATGGCTTATTTTTCAAAATAATAATGCTAATTTTGTATTTTTTTAAATTATGAAAGTCATATTATCCTTGAAATTACAAGGCCTTCCATTAGTGTTATGTAAAAGGGTCTTAACATTATCAAACAATTTTTATTTTTATTTTATATTATATATCTCAATCTATACTAGTGCAGTGAATAACATATTTTAAAAAAGGTTAAGCAGAAAAAAAGTTATAGCATAAATAAAACAGGTATACATTTTAAGGTTCTCATATATTTCAAGAAAAATATATATTAAAAATAGTTATATATATATATATATATATATATATATATATTTGGAATCTGCATAGTTGATTCTATATGTTTCTATAGTTTCATCAATCATGGATTTGTGTAGCCTATAGAAAAATAATGGTCAAAAAAGAGATATTGAGAGATATTTAGAAAATGGAGGTTTTAATGTATTGTATTTTTAGTACAAACCACTAGGTTTTTCAGCTCAAATCTAAATCTAAGGCAACCAAACTAGAAAACACGCATGCTAGAGTTGCCACTCTTTCTCAAAAAAAGTTGAAATGAAAAGAACACACACACATTCCTAAAAGTGCATGCACATTCTTAAAAGTTCTCACACTTTCCTAAAACCTTGAGCCACCATACTTGACATCCTGAGGGATTCCTTGTCTTCCAAGTAGCGATACATGCATTGTTAGAATATTTTGAGCACTAATTATGAGTCTCGATGCCCTTAACATGGTCATGGTAGGAAACATGGTCATTGAACCCTAAATTATTATTTTTGGAATACATGGCTATTAAAAGCAACTTGAACCAACACACAAGACCTCTCACGATTATTCCTTCCTTTGAAAATGGATATGGGTGCCATTAAGGGATTTTTGACACTAGTTACATGATTTGTTGGTCCCTAGACATATTTGAAGGAGGAAACCTAGGAGTTACACCATAAAGAAAGATTCTAAGAATCAAGGTTCAAGAATGACACCTTGATCCACTACACATGGCCTCTTAAGGGTATCCTCACTGTCTAAGTGGGGCTATTGGTGATATTATGAAGGTTATTAGAACTAGGTATGGGCCTCAGTGTCCCAAATATGGTTATGGGAGATGCCTCAAATATTTCTTTAGGACCTAAGGCATGACCTTCTTCCCTAGATAATTTTTAGGGTCCTCGGAGACATGCCTACTACTCAAAACCACCTTGTGTCACTGACATCCCCAATCATAGATCATAAGGCCATGCATGTTTTCTTGAGGAATTCTTCTTGGCCTTGGATGGCTAGAATATTCCTTTACATTCTAAGGTTCATGTTTCCTCCCCTAACAATGTCTAGGACCTTGAGACCCATGTTTAAGGTGACATTATTAGACCTCGATACCTAAAAAATTTATTTAGGGCTTAAGGCTACGATTTCCTCTAGGATACATACTTTTCTTAAATCATATTCTAGGAATGCAGTGATTTTTGTTTCAATGCAACATCTCTAGCGTACAAAACAAAACAAAAAAAGAAATAATCCCTGCTAGAAATTCAAATACATTAGTAATTTCTCATTTTCTAAAACTTCACACAATTCCACTTTACCTCATCACCTTATAATGGTGTGGATTTTGCATCTTTATGGGTAAGTGATAGTTCTATATTTGATGTCTCTGAATTGAGATGGTAGTGAGTACAATTAGAATCTAGAATAAAATTCTTTATTTTAGTCAAATATTTTTGTCTAATAATGCATTTGAAGGATTCATGAATTTAAAACCTTATATGCCCTACCTTCAAATATCCAAGCAAGATGCTACCCACTTACGATATAGATATAGTTTTTGTTTGTATGGTCTATTATATGTGCTTAAATGTATGATGACACTTTCTCCTATGATTTTCCACAATCCACATGCATCAAAATAATACAACTTCAAAACTTATTCAACGATTTTGATAATTTAGGGAGTTTCTTGAATGCTTTAATACCTCTCTTGTCATGAATACAAACTTCTTGAGTGCTTTATTACCTCTTGTCATGAATACAAACTTGTATCTATGCTGTAGTATTTGAGAAATTTAGAAATGAATTTCCCTTGTATTGTTTTATAAACTTATAAACAATTCATGACGGCCACAATAGATGACGGCCACAAATGAAAGAGGGGACTTATTTATTTTTTACGATATGTGACCTGTATTTAAATATTTATATTGTGGAATATTAAATTGTTTTGACACTAAAGAATTGAAACATATAACAGAAACATGCATTCTATAAATCGTTTTCCTTTTATGTCATCACATTTAAAGAGAAGGCATAGCATAAATGTATAAGTATCACCCATTAGGGACGGTATATTAGCTTCTTGCGCTGAAGGACCAACAAATTTTATAATTTTCCATTTTGTTATATTCTCTCACATTCAATTTCAATTACTCCATGTTGTTAAAATATCATTGGATGAGAATGATAAGTGAGTAATGAAAATTATAGGTGAAGAATTCTGAATGACCGCATTGTTTTTTTATATTAGGAAAACCATATAATTACAATATTTTTAATCACAATGGAAAACCATATTTATATATATTATATAATATTAGGAAATAATTGTTTTTTAAATGTTTTTAATCTTCTAAATAAAATAGATGGTTTATTAATATAGATTCATTACAATATTTTCCCTTTTCGAAGTCTCCCTCATCAGAGTCTCCCTTGGGACATAACTCTTGATGCACTCTGATGAGTGACCCTTCCACTGATGGTCCAAATATTATCGAGGCCTCCCCCCCACTCGTAATCAATGCTTGGACGACACATGTCCCAGATGATGTTAGTAGGAGAAAAACCCCCAAAAGGACACCCAAAGATGTCAACGCCAGCAGGGAACCTTTCAGGCCAATCTGAAGATGTCCCCGGGACATGTGAAATCTGCCAAAGACATAGGACATCACATCAAAACCAGGCGACACGTGGCATGCCTACATTCCAAATCATTTCTAATGAGGACCAATAGCAAGGTACCATGTGTCCATACCAACGTTAGCGCGACATATTTTAGTTAGCCAAATTTTTCTCTTGGTTGAGCTAGATCGATGACTCTTATTGGTTTTTGGTTCCATATCAACGAATGAGATGTTATATCTTATTTTCCTCATAGTCCTCTCATCAGAATCCTTTTGGAATCCTAACTCATAATCTCTCTTATGGGGCACCTCCCATCAACACTTTAGATATGATCTTTGATCTCTAGATCAACGGTCGTCAGAGTCCCCTCGTTAGATTTTTCCTCGTGACCTAAATATTGATAGATACGATGGGACACCTTCGATCAACGGTCCAGATATGATCTTGTATCTCATAACCTCCCAGATAGGTGTCACGTCATCCTGTCATTGGAGCACCATTAGAGCCAACCAACAACTTCTATGTGGACATGTGGAACCCGCCATATACATAGGTAAATATATCAAATCAGGGTGACATGTGTCCTACTCCTATGGCACATCAACATCGACATGGAACAATGAAAATTTGTCATGTGTCTAGGGGACCCAGCTGATGTCAGTAGTGCCATTGATATATCTTAATGGATTTTGAATTTTGTGGTTGGAAACAAATCAACAACTCACATTGCATTGGGTTCGAGATCGACAATTCAGATCTATATTCTAGCCATCAGAGCCTCACTAGTATACCGATCCCTTGGAGTTTTGTTGTCGAAGTCCTATTCAGATCTAAGCCTTGAGTCACTCGGATGGTGCACCTCTGATCAACGATCCATATTTGATCTTCGATCTTAGATCCTTCTGGTCATGTGTCACATCATCTCACTAGCGGAACACTGTCAAGGTCAACCAATGTCTTCCACATGAACATATGGAACCCACCAGATGAATATGTCAACACACCAAAAATGGGTTACACATGTCACACCTACTTGTCACACCAGTGCCATTGCGGACCAATGAAAATCCACAACATGTCCAAGCTAACGTCTGCGTGAGTGTCCATCATCAACATCCCCTTGTCAAATACTTATTGAAGCCTGAGCCTATGAAGCACTTCGATGGGTGACCCTCTGATCATCGATCACAATATCCTAACCAAGATGGATCTGACATTTTTTTAGTCATCCAATCTCTGGAGTTATGGTTTCACACATCTAGCCAAAGGGAAAATTATTGCATGGACTCTTTAGGGACAGAGCCTGAGGGGGTTTTTTGTCTATAAAATCTCTAGTTGTTCTATAATCTCAACATAACAAAAATCCAATGGGTGTAAGTAATTTCTATAGTTTCACCAAGGGGGAAACCACTCAAGAATCATGAAGATGGGAATGGTTTAAATAAGTTGGAAATGGTTTCAAGAAGTAGTTTAGGGAATGAGCGAGAGAAATAAAATACAATGAAGGTTCTCATTGCTAGTGTCGTTGCTTTGGTGAATTTAAGATTTTCTTATAACCATAGCTATTTGATCAAAAACCTTGAGCAAAAACAGATGGTAAATGCAGTGGGAAACCAAAGATTCCTCCTATGCTTTATGTTTCAGTCTATTAATCCTTTTCTTATAGTGTTTGTGTTCTTGTGAAGAATCTCCTCCCATTTTTATTTTCTTGTAGTATATTTGATTTATAAAATCTCAGATAGTAGACTATTCACCATATTTAGTGTTATTGTATGATGTGTACTTATGACATAGAAGTGGTTTCCTCTGAATGTATGACCATTTCTTGTCATTTCTTTATGCATTTAAATGATATGTAGAGGGTACCTCCATGTATTCTAATGTATGAAGATGTCAATTGTTTGAAGCATGTTTTATTGATCTGTATGCACCTGTTAGATCTACTGAATTGTTAGTTGCTCAACACACTGTTATTTTTCCATAAGCTACATGTTTCTTTCTCAACAATGCCCTATATGTTTAGCTTGTTTTTCTTCTAATTCACCACTTCATTTCTCCTTTAAAACATGATTGTATGAAACAATCGTAGACATATGGCTTTGATATTTTAGAGAATTTTTCATCTGAGATGAGATTATTTGGGGTCCTATAATTTAAGACTCATACTGATTCTTAGATCTTGGCATGCCTCGACATCGTTCCAATAACATCCTAGAATATCTCGAGGGATAACATAAAAAATGATGTCATTTTCGGGGAACATAATTTGAAGAAATATTCCTTGGGGATACGACATTGTAAGTTCTAAGACTTGATGGTGGACAGGCCTCAAGCACTTGGTTGTTAATATTTCACCTGATGACTCCACATAAGGACAACATGTCCTCTATCATAAGGGACACCATAAGACACCCTAATCCTTATCAGGTTTCCATCCTATTAATATCCATAAAATCTTGTGACCTAAAGAAATATCTGAGAATGTCATATCTCTTCTTCTTAAGGTAACCCTAATCTAGAATCATCTCCTTCTGCTATTAATCAAAGTGTTGAATATGTAGATCTAATTGATATACCTGGAAATGAGTTTTCTACTTCAAATTCCCCCCCCCATAACCTTTGATGTTTCTCCTGAATTATTCTTTAGAATCATGTCAATAAGTAATCCCTTCCATCCAATCTTTCTTGAAAATAATATTACTCCCTTTCCCACTATGATATCCTAATGAATCCACTTTGTTTTAATGGAAAGTCTAGCTCATACTTGGGTCACTGATATGTTTGATCCACTTGATTTTTCAAATATACCCATCTTTCCTAATCATGTACCTATTTTAGAAGTCCGGGAAGACTATATTGCTAGTTTCAGAGAAGATGATGATAATGCATCTCAAAATTTGATAGGTTTCCACTTATGTATGCATGAGCTGAGTATTTTTCATGAAAATGTCCTCATGAAATTGTTCATGCTCTCCTTAGATGGAGAGGCTCGACAATGGTACATATCTCTTCCTATTCTTTGTATAGCTTCACTGAAATATTTTCATATGTTGTTTCACTATCATTACAAAAGCTATATCCCATTGTTCTTCTTCTTGGAAGCTGCTGCAATGAAAGTTTTAAATCAGTTTCAGAGGATATAGAACATTCTTCCTGTAATAGTGAAGAGGAAGGGAAAATCACCGATGATGAATCTGAACAAGATTTTGAATGGGAAAATTACTATAATAGTGAGAATGAAGAAGATATCCTTGCAAATTCAACTGTAGAGGTATCACTGGAGGGTGATTACAAAGACGCTTCAACGAATATGAAGAAGGATACCATCCTTCTTTCTGTCTTGAAAGATACAAATAGATATCTTATTCAGAGAGATATTTCTCTTTTTGAGGATGGCCATGAGTTTGAAATATCTATTGTTGTTTCAAGAAATTTGGTATGTGTTGATGAATGTTGACATTTTCAAGAATATCCAGAGAAGATTTATGAATTTCTATATTCTGATTTTCCTTTTGAACAATGTTTTAATGAATAACTTGAGTGAATTATAGAACATAAAAAATATTTCTCCTATAGTAGTGAAGAGGTGAAATAATTTTATGAAGTTGAGTTTGAAAATGATGTTAGTGATGGATATATTCATGCATATTTTCAAGAAGAGACAATGATTTCTTTCACACCAATTGACCAAAATCAAGATTGTGTTACTGAAAAATTATGTAAGTCTTTTTCAAAGTAACATTAATAATGATGTGTTCCCCCTTGTTTTTAATGAGAAATATACTAATCAATGGTTAGTTCATGAGGAATATAAGAAGGATTCTTGTAAATATGCTCATACTAGATTCTAGAACATAGGTCTTGGTTTTTATAAATATAAAGTTGAAGAAGATGTGCAGAGTTTGCATCATCATTCACAAAATTTTAAAACAATAATAAGTTCATATATGACTGGCATGACTTAGAAACAAAGATTGGTATTGAGGAACAAATATCTAGAGTGGAATATTTAGGAATTTTTATTGGTGCACCAATGCATGATAATTCTGATAATTTTGATAAAGAATTTCAAATGGATGAATTATTTTAATTTTTTCTTGAGATATAGAGCTTGACAATAGTGAACAAGAACTAGTGGAATTTTTTCATTGTGATGAAGTTGTTGTACTACCTCCTTTTTCTTCATGAAAATCACAATAAGAAAAATTGAAGAGTATTAAGGATCAGTTCAATCAAATCAATCACAAAGAAGAGACCTCATTTTTTGTTGAGAAACCCATCATTCCTCATATTCTTCATGATCCAGTTGAATTTTGGTTGGAGTCTACATTATCCTATGGCTCATATGATGTAGGTTATATGAATTTTATATTTGTAGATCATAAGTATGAACTTCATAATCATATGATGCTGCAGTTTCCACTTTTGTCTATCCTTCTTTTGAAAAGTGCATACAAGGAGTTCATCCGTGCAGTAAGGAAATTGCCTAGTATCACTAGAAGTGTCATTTAACTTGATCAAAGTGGTTGGAATATTTAGAGTAGGAGGGTTATGTACATAACTAAGATTGTAGTTGACCATTTGTCTTTAGTCTGTAGATTTTTTCTAATTTTACTTTATTCACCATCTTTTACTGAGAAAATAGGTAGAGTTATAATGCTATAAGTTTTTGAGCATTTTTCTGTCACATATCAAATCAATTTCATGTCTGAATGAGATGTATCATTTAAGGAAGAATCCATAACCCAATAAAGAAAGGCACTTGATCATTTTTTGGTAGACTTGATAACTCAGCAGACTAATGCACTTGGTCTATAGTTCTCAGCATACCACAAGGGTATGTTGTCCTTGGTGTAGTTAAGGTTAGTACTATATATGTTCCTAAAATTGATATGAATTTTTGTTGAAGCTATAACGACGAGATTGAATGAGTTGGTGGTAGAATATGAGCTTCCAGAGCCTTTGAATAGTCAAGAGTCATATTACTTTGAGGAAGATTGAAGAAAATGTAGAAAATCCATGCCCAAGGCTCCTAAAGTAAAATCTAAGAACTTGGGCACTTATTGCAAGTCAAAAAATTCCCAGCGCCATGTTGACGCTTGAATCCGTAAGGACCGAAATGAAAACCTCATGAGGATATGAATCCTCTTCCATTTTTAAATAGGTTGTACTCCTCTTTGGCTTATGGTATTCTGCATAATTTCAAATCAAGAATAATATGGTACTATATCACATAATATAGTCCAATCTTGTAAATCCCCCTTTACTCATGGATTCACAGTTATACCAATAAACTGCTAATCCAATAAATATGTCACTCTTTCTTATTTAAGTAAATCAATTTTTTGTTTCAGTTCTAGATGTGGGTGTGTATATATACAAATATATTCATATTTTAATTATAAAAAAAATAACAAAAATTAACAGTTTACAAAGAATAACAATAAAGAGTAATAACAATAAAATACCTCTTGAAGAAGGAGGTTGTCCTTCTGCAACTAATTTCTTGAAACTGCCTAAATACTACATGCCTGAAACTATTTCCTCCCAACCATCTAGGAACAAATCCTCTCCAGCTCCCTAGCTCCAGGAAATTAGATTTCGGGCCCCCCAAGCCTAAAATCCCAACAACCAGTCCACTGGCCCAAAACTAAGCTTGTAGTTGACCATTTGTCTTTAGTTTGTAGAGTTTTTCTAATTTTACTTTATTCACCATCTTTTACTGAGAAAATAGGTAGATTTATAATGCTAAAAGTTTTTGAGAATTTTTCTGTCACATATCAGATCAATTTCATGTCTGAATGAGATGTATCATTTAAGGAAGACTCCATAACCCAATAGAGCAAGGCACTTGGTCATTTTTTGGTAGACTTGATAACCCAACATACTAATGCACTTGGTCTATAGTTCTCAGCATACCACAAGGGTATGTTGTCCCCGATGTAGTTAAGGTTAGTACTATATATGTTCCTAAAATTGATATGAAGGTTTGTTGAAGCTACAACGATGAGATTGAATGAGTTGGTGGTAGAATATGAGCTTCTAGAGCCTTTGAACAGTCAAGAATCATATTACTTTGAGGAAGATTGAAGAAAATGTAGAAAATCCATGCCCAACGAACCTAAAGTAAAATCTAAGAACTTGGGCACTTATTGCAAGTCAAAAAAGTCCTAGCTGCCATGTTGACGCTTGAATCCGTAAGGACCGAAATGACAACCTCATGAGGATATGAATCCTCCTCCATTTTTAAATAGGTTGTACTCCTCTTTGGCTTATGATATTCTGTATAATTTCAAATCAAGAATAATATGGTACTATATCACATAATATAGTCCAATCTTGTAAATCCCCCTTTACTCATGGATTCACAGTTATACCAATAAACTGCTAATCCAATAAATATGTCACTCTTTCTTATTTAAGTAAATCAATTTTTTGTTTCAGTTCTAGATGTGGGTGTGTATATATATAGATATATTCATCTTTTAACTATAAAAAAATAACAAAAAATAACAGTTTACAAAGAATAACAATAAAGAGTAATACCAATAAAATACCTCTTGAAGAAGGAGGTTGTCCTCCTGCAACTAATTTCTTGAAACTGCCTAAATGCTACATGCCTGCAACTATTTCCTCCCAACCATCTAGGAACAAATCCTCTCCAACTCCCTAGCTCCAAAAAATTATATTTTGTAGCCCCCAAGCCTAAAATCCCAACAACCAGTCCACTGGCCCAAAACTAAGCTTGTAGTTGACCATTTGTCTTTAGCTTGTAGAGTTTTTCTAATTTTACTTTATTCACCATCTTTTACTGAGAAAATAGGTAGAGTTATAATGATAAAGTTTTTGAGAAATTTTCTGTCACATATCAGATCAATTTCATGTCTGAATGAGATGTATCATTTAAGGAAGACTCCATAACCCAATAGAGCAAGGCACTTGGTCATTTTTTGGTAGACTTGATAGCCCAACATACTAATGCACTTGGTCTATAGTTCTCAGCATACCACAAGGGTATGTTGTCCCCGATGTAGTTAAGGTTAGTACTATATATGTTCCTAAAATTGATATGAAGGTTTGTTGAAGCTACAACGATGAGATTGAATGAGTTGGTGGTAGAATATGAGCTTCCAGAGCCTTTGAACAGTCAAGAATCATATTAATTTGAGGAAGATTGAAGAAAATGTAGAAAATCCATGCCCAAGGCACCTAAAGTAAAATCTAAGAACTTGGGCACTTATTGCAAGTCAAAAAAGTCCTAGCGTTGTGCAGAGATGATTTTAGGGGCTAAATTTCGCTCATGGGCTAATTTTCCATGTTTTTTCTAAAAACGAGATTCACTATTTTAAAAATGATTCGCCCAAATTCTATAGGATAAAATTATTTTACCTTAAAAATCGCCAAAATTTTATAAAAACCATATAAAATCCTAGAAATTTGAATATTTTTACAAATATATCGCCAAACATTTATAATTGGGATATGAAGGATTAGTAAGATTCACCAAGGTTTCTACATTTTAAAATAAATTTCCATCCTTAAAATCATCCCTGGCGCCATGTTGACGCTTGAATCTGTAAGGACCGAAACGACAACCTCATGAGGATATGAATCCTCCTCCATTTTTCAATAGGTTGTACTCCTCTTTGGCTTATGGTATTCTATATAATTTCAAATCAAGAATAATATGGTACTATATCACATAATATAGTCCAATCTTGTAAATCCCCCTTTACTCATGGATTCACAGTTATACCAATAAACTACTAATCCAATAAATATGTCACTCTTTCTTATTTAAGTAAATCAATTTTTTGTTTCAGTTCTAGATGTGGGTGTGTATATACACAGATATATTCATCTTTTAATTATAAAAAAATAACAAAAATTAACAATTTACAAAGAATAACAATAAAGAGTAATAACAATAAAATACCTCTTGAAGAAGGAGGTTGTCCTGTTACAACTAATTTCTTGAAACTGCCTAAATACTACATGCCTACAACTATTTCCTCCCAACCATCTAGGAACAAATCCTCTCCAGCTCCCTAGCTCCAGGAAATTAGATTTTGTGGCCCCCAAGCCTAAAATCCCAACAACTAGTCCATAAATACTAGTATACATGTGCAAGACATGCATGCATAGCTAGCACATACGTGACTCACACGTGTGCTAATGAAAATAATTATCACATCTAATTCAATTCATGTATGTTTCCAATCGATTCAAAAACCTTATTAATTTCATAAATAATAGTAAACCAATTAAAATACTTGTAAAATCCTTCCATTATGTTAATTTAACACCAGCAACATTCACTTAGATAATTGTAGTTTAGTTAAGCATTTTTTTTTAAAGGAAATCAAGCAGTTCTTCTATAATATTAAAACTCTACACACTATCAACTACTTATAATCATCCGTCATCCCTAACCTACTTCCATATTCCATCCCTATCTTTCCTTTGTTGGACTATCCTAGAGAATCAACTATATTTACCTAACTCCAGATAGAACCTGGAAGCGAAAGTGTCAATTAGCTTGATCAAGCTTCCCCAATAGGCAACTGGCAGTCATCATCACACGTCTAGGGGAGCATGATCTAACAACTTCCTCCCATGACTCAGGGTTTCAAAGGATACAAAGTGAGAAATACCTCCACCCCTCCTGATAGAACTAGGGTCAACACCCTATCATGGACCATACAGTGGAATTGTGTTGCTTGGATTTTTTCATCGTATATTCAGCTTTAGGCAGGTTCACTACCTGAAAAATCTGCACTTTCCCACATATCATAGAAATGCATTTGAACCAACATAAATTCACATACAAATATCCATACCATACTATTTCTCAGTTGATGTTCACGACATCAACCCTTTAATATCATTATCCTTTGGCTATTTCATAGGCAATTAACCTGCATATTAGTTATAACACAAACTCATACATATCTATACATTATTATCATGTAAATTCATTTAATCATGTCATTATTTCGGTATCCATGTACCAACAACTTTAAATGTCAAAATTTTCAAGGTAGAAATAGGTTGCATCATATCCATCATAATTCAAATAACGATAAAAATTCATAGAATTGATATTCGCATAGGTCCATAGGTCTAAAATTTTAAGTGTATCATTAATAGTTTCACAATTAATAAGGGAATAAGGTACGATTAGGCCATAAGTAATTCTAGATGTCTAAGTCAAATGTGGCATTGCATACACCCAACATTCGTGAAACATAGCTCTAAGGTGGTCAAAAAAGTGAGGGATGATCTTGTCGTAAGGTCTTGGCATCCTCCCAAGTAGTAGATATTGGGCTATACTTGTCCCATTGGACCTTAACTTGGTCTACCAAACGATTTCTGAGTTGCCGTACCCTACAATCCAATATGTGTAATGGTTCGACCATGAGGGTTCCCACGTCCGAGACTTACAATTCCTTCCAATTTAGTTTGTGAGATTTTTCAGCAACATAATGACATAGAACATATACATGAAAAACATTATGAGTTTTATGCAAGTGTGATGGAAGTACAAGACGATAGGCAATGGGTCCAATTCTCTCTTGGATTTTGAATGGTCCTATAAATCAAGGCGACAAATTTGTCCCTTCCAAAACCAAATGGTACTCTTATTAGGCATTATATGAATGAAAACTTGATATGCAACTTTATAGCTTCGATCAGTCCTACGTGCATCATCATAACTTTTTTGTCTATCTTGTGCTTCCTTTAATCGTTGTATAATATGAATCACCTATTCCTCTATCTCTTGAATCAATTCTAGCCCTACTATCACTCGATCTTCTAACCTTTCCCAACTCAACGGTGTCCTGCATGGCCTTCCATACAGATATTCATAGGGCGACATTCCAATTGAGCTATGAAAATTGTTATTATAGGTGAACTCTACCAAAGGTAGGTACTTCTCCCAATGGTTTTGATTATCCATAACATACATCCTAAGCATGACTTCCATAACCTAATTTACTCTCTCATTTTTCCCATCTGTCTTGATATGACATGTTGTGCTCAAGTTCATCTGAGTCCTGAGCACTGACTACAAACCTATTCAAAACCTAGAGGTAAACCGAGAGTCCCTATATGAAATGATCTTCTTGGGTGACCCATGCAGATAGATGAATTCACTTATAAAAACATGTGCCACATCAATGACATCATAAGTGTCTCTAACTAGAATAAAATGAGCCCTCTTGGTAAATTTATCAACTATAACAATAATGGCATTGTGCCTCAGTGTTGTGAGTTGAAATCCCACAATGAAATCCATAGAAATGACTTCCCACTTGGACATAGGAACATCATGCAGTTGTAGGAGACCTGTTGGGTGGTGATGATCATCTTTAACTGGCTAACACTCAAGGAACTTGGCGATGAAATGAACTACATCACACTTCATTCCTAACCAGAAGAAAAACTTCTTCATATCTGCATACATCTTCTTCACACCCAGATGCACATAGTAAAGTGATCTATGGGCTTCCTTGATTATGATGCTTCAAATATCCCCACCCTTAGGGATGTACATCCTTCATTGATATATTAACAATCCATCTTCTTCAAGGCTATATCCTTCATACCTTGGCTCTAACTTCCTCTCACTCTGGAGAGTTTAAGTAACCTTTAAATACCAACTATATCCAAGAATTTTCCCCAACACTTTCTCCCTCAAATTAACTTCTAAGGGTACCAAGAATAAGATATGTGGTATTCTTCTCAGGGAATCCACGACCACATTATTCTTTCCATTGATATAATAATTTCTGAAATTGTACTCACTCATAAAATCACTCCTTCACCTATGTCTGGAATTGATATCCCTTTGAGTGAAGAGATGCTTTAAGCTTTCATGGTTTGTTTTGAGCTCAAAGCTTCGCCCTATTAGGAAATGCCTCCAAATATTCAAAGCTAACATTACAACTACCAAATCTAAATCATGAGTAACATATATCTCCTTGTGTTGCTTCAAATTTATTGACACATACTCTATCACTACCCCATCCTGCATTAGCACGACCCCCAATCCTTTCTTCAAGGCATCTGTGTAGACTGTGAAGTCTTTTTCCATATTTGTCACTCGTAGAATTGGTGCACTGGTTAATAACCTCTTAAGCTCAATGAAATAAATATTGAATTCCTCTGTCCATTCATACCTAACCCCCTTGTTATGCAAGGTGGTGGTGGGTTTCACTATATTAGAGAACCCTTCCACAAACCTTCGATAATAACTAACTATCCCCATGAAGCTTCTCTCCTCATGATAATTTTTTGGCACTGGCCAATCCATAATGTCCTTCACCTTTTCTGGGTCCACAAAAATTCCTTCACCAGAAGGTATATGACCTAAATAGTGATCTGTTTCTAGAGGAAAAAACACTTCAACAAATTTCCATACAACTTGTTCTCTCTAAGGCATGACAACACCACACACAGGTGTTCCTCGTGTTCTCTTTCATTCTTGGAATAAATGAGGATATCATCAATAAATACCTGTACAAATCGGTCTAAGTACTTTCAAAATACACCATTCATGAGGCTCATGAATACTGTTGGTGCATTGGTCAAACCAAAAGGTACTACAATGAAATTGTAATGCCCGAACTGAGTTTGAAAGGCAGTTTTAGGAATATCTACTTCCTTATCCTTATCTGGTGATACCTTGATCTCAAATCAATTTTTGAGAAAACCGTTGCTCCTTTCATCTTATCAAAGATATCATATATCTATGGTGTTCTATTATTCATTGTAGCATGGTTCAAGTCCCTGTAATCTATGCACAGTTGTAAGGAACCATCCTTCTTGAAAAAAAATATTGGTGCACCCCAAGGTGAAACACTGGGCCTTATCAACCCTAAGTCAAGTAGTTCCGTCAACTACATCTCTAACTCACAAAGTTCATGCGCCATTATCCTATATGACATCTTGGAAATTGGCTCTGCACCAGGTTTTATCTCAATGGTAAAATCAAGATCCTAGGAGGTAACCCTGGCAAATCTTTTAGAAAAACATCCTTAAATTTCGACAAAATTGGATATTGATCTATAGAAGGTCCTTTCCCTTCATTGACTGATTCCACTACATATAATCAACAACCTTGCCTCAAGCAATGTTTAAACTTCATTGTTGATATAAATCATAGATACACCTTTCTCTGTATACCATGGATATCTAATGGCCTTCCTTCATCATCAACACAAAGAACCCTCTTCGCGAAAAAATCTACCACAACTTGATGGGATTCTAACCAGTCCATCCCAATGATTAGTTCATACATCCATCGAGCAATGGCGTACACCTTCCAGCTAGTAGTACACACTCCTAGGTCTACTAGACAATTATCGGCGCTAGTTCCTACAGCTTGTTTCTCCCACGAAGCCATCTCGACTTGTTTAAAGTCATTGTGCTCATAGGCTTCAAACCAACACTTTTCTAGTGCACAAGGTGAAATGAAACTATCTGTAGCACCATAAAAAAATAAAATTTAACATTGAAATGATTTAGTGTACTTGTCAACTCCAACAACATGGATTGATGTTCTTCTTGGTGATTATTGACCGTTGCATAAATCTGGTGGCTACTATTCACTCTTCCCATTGGGGCCTTTCCTTCTCTATGGATAAAGCTTGATTTTGACTCTAGACAATCACGCTAGTAATGGGGTCCTCCACACCCCCAACAAGTAACATGACATGTAACCTACACAATTCCCTTTGAAGGCCTCTGAAATGAGTTCCTTCCCCTAGAGCCCCTGCCCCTACTAGCTTCTCCCTAAGAAGTTCATGGACCTACTTGCATCACGATTGATGAGAGGGATGTTTTACTCGCTTCCATTGATATACTTGTTGCAACTGTTCTAGTTTCAACTCTATTCCCATAAGGAGGTGGCCTAGACATTCCTCCTTGTGAGAAGGTCCTAGGGGGCCCACAAATCTAGGTTGTTGTGGAATGGTTTATCTCATTCCACCATTTAAAATCATATGCTCTTCTGCGTAATGAGCACTTTCAACTACTTCGTCCACTGACAAAAGTTTCAACATCCATACCATGGACCTTATCTTAGGGTTTAACCAATACAAAAAACATTATTCTTGTCGTTGATAGGTATCAATGTATGAAACGTATTTTACTAACTCCATGAACTTGATTTCGTACTACTCCACAGTTTCGTTTCCCTGAATTAGGGCATGAAATTCTCCTACCTGTTGTTCCTCATAGTAAGAAGGTAGATATTTCCTTCATAACCTTTCCTCAAAAATATCCCATGAGACAGTGTCTGGGGTAAGGTGAAAATACTGTTGGGTATGCGTTATATTCTTTGCATGTGTGTGTGTGGGTGGGTCAGATATGACAACTGCGTCTGATGATCCCTCGTACTAGTAGGGATTTTTCTATTTTTAGCGGTTTACTAAAAATAATCCTGGTTTTAGAAATTAGGGTTTTGGTATCTACGAAATACCTAAAAACATTGTATATATTGTATAGTGAATGGTGAAATTTGATATAATGAATATAAGAAAGGTTTTCTCGGTTGAGGGTTTCCGATATAAATATATGTGTACTATGTGAATGAGCCATTGATTAAATTCTGTTTTTCTTAAGAATCTATATGCATTGCTTTACTTCACAGGTTTAAAACTTACATGTGGTATCAGAGCTCATTTTTGGCTTCAGAGGGACACCTTTTTTGTTGAGGGTTTGGCTCGGTCTTGATAGATTAAGTTTATATTGGGTCTATGATAAACCTAGGTTTAGTGGGAGCTTTTGCAGTTGTGATTTGAGTGTAGAAAAAGGAATGGAAAGATCTTATAGAATCGAGAGAGAGAATTTCAATGGTAAAAACTTTGAGCTATGGAAGCTAAAGATGGAGGACCTTCTTGTAGACAAAGAACAATTGATCATTGTGGATCCTGGTACACAACCTACTAGTACATTGTCTACTAGCACACAGGCTACTGGTACACAACCTACCAGTACAGAAACTACCAGTACACCACCTCCTGGTATGTTGAAGGAAGATTGGGAGAATTTGGACAGAAGAGCAAGGAGTACTATTCGACTCTGCCTAGCATATTTGGTTTTGTTGAATGGCTTGAGAGAATCTACAGCCAAGGAACTATGGGATAAGTTGGGGAATTTGTATCAATCAAAGTCCCTAGTAAACAAGTTGTTTCTTCGAAAGAATTTGTATCATATTAGGATGGAAGATGGAGATTCTGTCACAGAACATCTAAATTCCTTTAATACTATGGTAAGTCAACTTGTCTCTGTTAATATTACAATTTCAGAAGAAGATAAGTGTATTACTTTGTTATGTTCTTTTCCAGACTCTTGGGATAATCTGGTTGTAGCAATTGGTAGTACCACTCAATCTACATTGAAGTATGAGGATGTAGTTTCATCCTTGTTATCTAAAGAGATGAGGTGGAAAATCATGGACAATCATAGCACATATGCTTTATTTGTAAGAGGTCGTACCCAAGACACGAACCCTGGTAAGCCTTCGGGGTGGAGATCTAAATCTATAGGTAGATCTAAGTCTCCAGGAAAATCTTTGAGGAAATGCTGGAAGTGTGGTAAAATAGAGCATTATAAGAAAGATTTCAAGTCTAAGAAGGTTGAAAAACTAAAGGGATCTGATAGTACCTCTTCCATAGAGGCGAAAACCTCCACTGAAGAAGGAGGCGATGTTTACCTGCCATCTACAAGTACACATGCATACCGTTATGTATGGTTGATCGACTCAGGCGCATCATACCATGACTCCTCATAGGGAGTGGTTCTGTGAATATGAAAAATATGATGGTGGTGATGTATTCCTAGGAGATGACTCGACAACAAAAATCTTAGGATGTGGAAGGGTTAAGTTGCTGCTAAAAGATGGAAGGATTAGAACACTTCCCGGGGTTCTGCACATTCCAAAACTAGCCAGTAGCCTAATATCTGTAAGCAAGATGGATGATGCAGGAGTGGATACTGTATTTGGAAAGAAAACTTGCAAGATGGTAAGAGGAGGAGCAATGGTGTTGATGAGGGGAGTTCGGTGTGGAACTCTGTACAAGTTGCTGGGAAGAACTTATACTAATGGGTGTAACATTTTTATTATCCCTGAACAGAGAAATAAAGAAGACAAGACCAATATTTTCCCTGGAAAGAAGACCATGTTGTGGCATCAAAGACTGGGAGATATTGGAGAAAAGGGCCTTCAAACACTACATGGTAAAGGTATGGTTGAAGGTGTTAACGCTCTGTAAATTCCCAAAGGTTGTCAGGAAAGAATAAATCTACGAGAGGTAACTTTATCCAACCACTTTGAAACTGGAATCCATCCCTACCAGTTTCAGAGAGGGATCTCTCTGTATGATTTAGCTATGTTCTATCTTTAAGATATTAGGCTAGTTATATAAAATGAAAAAAGATTGAAAAAGGTTTTTTTTTTTTTGTTGAGTTGGCTGAAGGGGGTTTACGCATCCATTGGGCTATGGGGTCTATGTTATAAAGATAGAAATCTAAACCAGAAACAAAAGATTCCTTTCATAGGGAAAGATAATGCATTCGTTGGATTCTTTGGCAATAAAATGATGAATAGCAGAAAAGATGAGAATATCAATTATAGTAAAGAAGCATTTAAGAATTTCTTCACTGTAATATCAGAAGATGAACATTAAAATATTTCAAAGTCTGAAACAGGGTATACAAAGAAAAATCCTTCCACATGCGTTACTTTTAAAAGATTTAGATTAGAAAACAAGATCACAACTGAGCAAGAAAAACATTCAACATAGAAAAGAAAACATGACCAATGAATAACACGTGAGAATCCTGTGAAAATGTCTCTTTGTATTAACGAAAGATCTCTTGATAAAGATTACAGTCTTGTAGCTTGTAGGGCATAAAGATCAACCCTCAGTACTTCAAACTTTGAAGTATTTATAACCAAAATTATATACGATCATGTCATTAAAGATTAGGACGTGCCAAATCTAAATTTAGCTAACTAACTTAACAAGATACAAAAATTTAGGAAACTTCTTGATGATGTGTTGAAACTTCATGTTGATTTCTGGGGTGAACCGTTGGTGAGGCCTCTGCACGACCTCGTCTAACTGGATAGTTGACTAGGCTTGGACACCTCATCAACTACTTGATCAGATTGCAAATCTCTTCCCATCGAAGTTGACTGGGAATGTTGACTTTGAGCAATCTTCGGTATACTTCATCCATCTCTGTGTACTTGGAAAAAGTTGGCTTAATGATGAAGATATACCAGATCTCATGATGTATACTGATGTCTAACTGTAAAGCATATAAGAATGCCTTGCCCATGATACTGCCTTGTATTCCTGAGAATTTTGAGCTATCCTTAGTGATAGTGGCTAGTTTATTTTTGTAATCAGCAAGCGTCATTAACTTGTCATTTATAACTCTCATACCAGAGAGGTCTTTCTTATGCAGAGCTTCGATCTTGCTGAAAAATCTTTGCACTCCTGCGTCCATGATATGGACCTTTTCCTCAAGTTGTAGCATCAATCCTCTCTTGGTCAGGACCCTCTTGACCTCAAGGATGGTCTCCTTCCTATCCTCAATCTTCAACTCCTCTAGCTCCTCTCTAGTTTTAGAATTCAGAAATTCGATGATCTCAGCAGCTTCTATGGGCATCTCTCCAAATTATGCTCTTATCTTTTCAATAGCTTGTTG
Source organism: Picea mariana (assembly GCA_032191745.1). NCBI lineage: Eukaryota > Viridiplantae > Streptophyta > Pinopsida > Pinales > Pinaceae > Picea > Picea mariana. The sequence goes on from JASDQU010503956.1 coordinate 79,070, forward strand.
ACTTCTTTGCACCAGCTCATTTTTCTCAAACATGATTTTTATCATCGACCATATTTCATTCATGGACTTGGTGATGTCCATCCAAACACTTTCCTTGACCTTGGCAAGTGTTTTGCCTACCACTGTTTGCTTCTAAAGTTGTTGCAATTCTTGTTTGAGTTGGTTTGATGTTTGTTTTTCCTTGGAGTAGCTAGTTTGGTAAGAAGACTTGAGTTCCTAAAGGTTCTCAATCTCCTTTTTGAGTCTGCTAATATCTGTCTCTTGCAAATTCATTTCTTCCATGGATTTAGCCAGTTCAATAGTCTTCTCCAGGACTGTCAGGGGAGTTGCTGAGGGAATTTCTGCTACAGAAGCTGTGCTCACTCTTGTGAGTGGAACTGCACTCAACGGAATGACCTCCATGGGCTTTGACTGCTCCTTCTCTTTCACTAGTTTTTCCAATTCCGCTTCCATTTCCTTCAACTGTGCATTCTTCTCCATGATGAGATTGAACATCTCATCCTTTTCCCCTTCTGTCTCTGCTATTTACTTTGCCTTTGAATCCTCTGATGGTGGTAGTTTCAACTGTTTCCTCAGAGATTTTATATCGTCATTTTTCTTTTTGAGCATCTCCTCGACTTCTTTCACATTTGAGGGATCATATCTGATCTTGAGGACTAGTTCCTCCAATGTCTTAATCCTGTTATCCTTGGCAAAGGATGATATTTTCTCTAACTTCAGCTACGTCTGGACATTGTTCAAAGATACTTGTAACTTGGAGGTAGCAGTAGAAGCATGTACCAATGTGGATAAAACCATTTCTCTATTTTGCCTGTGCAGATCCATTTGATCAACTGGATGCACATCTTTAGTCTGAAATTCGAATGTTTCCCTTTTGTAATCGATGATTACTTTCGGGTCTGGCACCTATGCTTGCAGGAATTCCATGTGCATTCTACCCTTCTCAGTGTCGAATGCAGACAACAGTCTGTGTTGTGCAGTGGATGTTTGTTTCTAGAACTGAGCATACATGCTGCTAGTCAGCGTCTGATTTTTCTTTTTGATCAGATCGTACTTCTCAAAAATACTCAATTTCGGTCCTATTTTTCTCGGCTAGTTGGCTGGTGGAGTATCTGTAGGCTTCTTGGGCAACACTGTAGTCATGATTTGTTTGTTTCTTGTACTAAGGAGCGACCGATCAACCTCCATAGTTGTAGTGAATTGAATTCCCTTTTCACCAACCGTGTCGGGTGCCTGACTGGTTTTTGGCCTCTTGATGTGTAGTTGGAACTCTTCGGAGGATACTTCAGTGATGGAAGGTGAAGTGTCCTTCCTAGGCCTTTTCTCCTTGGGAGCCTGTGGTGTAGTTGTCTGTGAGATAGTGACCGAGAGGTCTTGCATTTCTATTTCAACTAGAGTGTTTGGCTCCCATTTTGTCTAGTTGGCGAACTTCTCTATCTCAGGCCTGGATGTGTGGACATATGGGATATTCTTATTCTTAACTCTCATCTCTGAAATTATCCCACAGGGGTCATAATGCCATATGAAGCTAGCAAAAAACTTCATTTCCTTTAATAGTCTATCTGCTTCCTCCCCAGCGCCTCGGCTATTGCAGATGAATGACGCAATCTGCCCTTTGATTCTGAGCTGCTGCTTCTTCTTCGAAAACACAAAATGTATGTCATCTGAATTAATCATTTGTCTTATGTATTCCAGGGAAAATATTCTCACGGACAGATACTTGGGTAACTTGTATGGAGCCAATTTGCACCCATACACTCTGATCTCTGTGTGGTCCTGGTAGAGGTACCAGTCTCGCATCTTTGCAAGATCCGAGAGATGTAGGATCCTCTGAATTTCCTCGTTTATTCTTGGTTTGGGTCTGCCACTGAGCATGCTCACCATGGGATGGTATAACTACTCGATAAATTTTTTGAAACTGAATTCTGTAGAGTTGTGTCTGAGCAACAACGTCCATGCTATCACTGCCTGTGGCCTCCCATCCTTGTCCATCTTCTGCACCGAAAAAGAGAATTTTTCCTCTTGAAAGAATAGGAACATGTAAGATAGTATTGAGGAATACCGGAACATGCCTTCCGTGGAAAAATTTGAGAATTGATCATGAAATTTGTCTGCCAGGAAAGTGTTGTAGTCGAACTACGTGGTGGGTTTCTCATATGTGGAGAATATGGATAGAAAACCCAATATGGGTTCATCCACCCATTGATCCGAAAAATAGTCGAGCAGGGCATAGAGCAAAGAGATGACCTGGTTTCCCTTTACTGAGAACAGGGATGAAGGATACGGGGGATTTTTAGTGGGAAGATGAGTGGGTTGTGGGAGAAAAAGATCGAAAATCTGAGCTCTTTGGGGGAAAGATAATTTCTGATACAATTCTGTGATAATTTCAATATTGAATGGTGAGACAAATTCGACTCTGGGTATCTGCATCATCTGGTCAATGGTTTCAGGTGTAATGAGGAAAATAATTTCTTCTGATGAAGAAACTATGGCTCTCTAGTCGGGAAGGTAATGAGCTTGGAATTTGAGGGTGAATTCGGGGAAATGGTGAAACTAGGGGAAAAGATACAGGGGAAAGTTCGACTCCCAGAGATCAATTTCATCTCTCTGGTCAAGGAAAACCTCTTTGAGCCATGACTGTAAGTTCGCGAAGTCGAACTCGCATCTCGTGTCTGCGATTAAATGGTCTTTGTTGGCCAGATGGATCCTGTCGAGGTCGACAAGGGGCGGGAGGAAAGGATTTCACTCAGCTTCTGTTCTTTTTGATTTTGGCGCCATCGCTGTAAAAAATACTTGCAAATCAAACAATCGTTAGTGGAGATGATGGTGACTTGGGACGGTTAACTGTAACGGAGATGAAAATAGGGGAAAAATTCTCCTGTGCAGCGACAGGGTAAATGATGAGGGAATGAAGGGTGAAGGTAGCTTTTGAGAAAACGGATACCTGTTGGGCACGAGAGACAGGTCAACAGGTTAACGGATAGGTTAGCCAATATTAAATGGCCAACGGGTCATTTAGAGCATGAGATGGGAGGTGACAATGACTAAAGAATACAATTGGGCGACATGGCGGGAATTGATTGGGGAGTAACCATGGTGAGAGGAATTGTAAAGGGAGAATAAGGGGAATGGACTGACAGAGTAATGAGACGTGACCTCTAGAAGAAAAACATGGATAATGATGTCATGGGGTGACAGGGTATGTCAGACCACGAGAGGCAGTGGGATTCGGAACCAATGGATTCTTTCCACTTAGAGATAAGGGGCCCACCAGAAAACAATCCATTTCAGACCCCCCCCCCTCCTCCGTTAAAGACAGATCGATCGGGGGGGTCCGAAAAACACCATGAGTCATTCATCAACATGCCTACTCTTGGAACGTAGATCTGTGCACGCTATTTATCCAACATTCCGGACCCCCCCCCACCATTAAAGGCAGAACGGTCGGGGGGGTCCGGAATCCAATCTAAGCCGTGGATCTAAGCGTGCACATCTGATCCATTCATATATGCGCCTTTGTTATTTCTGATTT
>JASDQU010503957.1:0-10935 GCA_032191745.1 Picea mariana
TTCAGTCCCAACTCGGGGGTGATTCACTGTTGAGAGTGATGAACAATGCAATCTATGGCTAGGATATTCATGGACGGTCTGCAAGTAGTTAGTGACAGTCTTTATAAGATAAGTACCAATTTTATGAAATATGGATATGATGTTATTTACATGCCCATGTTACGATTTTATCATATATGTGACTATGATTGCTTGTGTGCTTATGGGTAATTTCCTGTAAATGATGCATATCGGTAATTATTGGTATTCTAATATAAAATTCGTATGTTACAGAAAGTAATTGTTTGTTATGTTAGATGTAAATATTTCACGAGCGTGTTGTATGTATATGTTTAGTTCCATGCAATCTAAAGAGTAAATTTAGGTGGCATTGCTTAGTTGACTGTTGGGTATGCTACTGTATGTTCCACAGTATGGGAATGAAAGTGTTCCCTAGAGTAGCATGTTCCCAGCCTGATGGCTGGGAATGTTACCAATTGGCATCAGAGCATGAGTGGTTGCTCTGGAGTGGCGTACACTGGCCACAGGATGGTTGGGGGGATCGTTACAGGTATTACCTTTTTTCTTCAGATCTGAACATTCTTCTTGGCACAGAGATTCACAGGTAGATTAGAATACTGCACACTAGGGAAACTAATCTACGCAGGGAGCTTTCTCTTTTCTTTAGTTCCCAATAATCACAGTTCCAATCCCAGTAATTGAACCATTTGTTGGTACAGGGGTAGACCCAGGGTTCAACGCTACAACAATGCACCAACAAAACCCTAACTACCGGCCCTTTCGACAACACCTACAAAGAAGATGAAGTCTCACTTGAGGTAGTGGTAGGGGTGGTTGCAGGACTTTGATGTTTGCAACCTATTGGCAGCGATAATACAATTGTTATTTTATATCAACTGAATAATAAAAATAGTTGCCTAACCAGGGTCATGAAATTTTATTACTCTTCATGAGCAGTTTCCGAAATGACAGTTATAATTTATCGCTTTTACCTATTGTCTATTCATGCTTTGTATTCATGACTCAAAGCATGAAAACTTGTGATTGCAATTACCATTTTAAATTTTCATTGAAGGCAAGTTGTTTATATAATTGTTATGGAATTTTGATTCCTTGCCATGAAGATATTACCCTCATTGTTTTTTACCCTTTCAATTCTAAGCATGCCTAAGAGATTGATAGTTTTATGAACAAAAGACCCCCACCATTTGATTTTTTTTTTCTACATGGTTTTGGTTTGATTTTCGATTACATTTCTTTCACAAAACTCTTGGTTTTTCAATTTTTGATTCACCCAAACTTTGCAATTAAACTCATGATGCGTGCACTCATTTTCGTTTCAATGTTTTGGTCCTGTCTTGTACACAAAGCAAAGGTGTCATACGAATTGCAGACTGCCATTATTGTGTGGGATGGTCTTGGGTTTCACAAACCTCTTCGCATGTGTTTTGATTAAATGAATATCTCATCATATCGACCTTTACACCATTTGTTATTGGGCTCAGGGTTATGGCTCTGTTTTGTTTTTACAAACCCTACCTATGTGCTATGTCTATTTGATCATCCTCCCATCCATTATGGCTCCAGACATCAGAGTTGAACCAAACAGTGCCCAAACCCTGCTCTTATACGACGATGCCAAAGGAGATTTGGAAAGAAATGGCTGGCACGTTTTCATCAGGAAGTTGCAGGGTTTTAATCTTCAGGTTGCACAAGGATTTGCCTTATCCTTTGATGTTATAGGGCTAAGGTAGGTGATTTTCAACTGGAGGTTACTGGGGATTTCTTGAGTCAAGCTATAGGACTCCCTGCAAGCCTTAAAGTTTTACACTTTTGTTAGCAAAGTTTAATCTCATTTTTTTTTGCCTGAGAAAGACATGATTTTGTGGGAGATATTTTGAGCAAACCGCTACGAATTAGAACAAACCCTTTAAAACCCATAACCAAAATGAGCCCTTTTACCTTCATCAAGAGAAATTTCGCCCAAAAATGGACCATTGCAGAGATATGCCTCAACCTTTGGAGGTAAATTTCTCATATTTTTTGTGTCAGGTAAGATGAGCGTTTTCTCTATTATTCTGTTATAGGACTTCCTATAATGCCCTTCCCACCTACTCAGGCCTATGCCTTAGCATCCTACATCACCCCTCTCACCCGTCCAGCCATGTGTTTCAGCCTCCTACTATGAACCCTTGATCAATCCGAAGGATATTCAACCAGTCTGTGAGCAAGTTATACATTTAAAGGACTGTGTTAAAAATGTAAAGAAACCTACAAAAAAATGATTGAAGACCACAAGACATGTGATATTTAAAAATGTAGAAGCAGCTACAACCATCGTTAACTCCAAAGTTTCATGATTCGATTTGATTGCATGGTCAATGGTATGATCTTATGAATGAATAGCATGTTTGTTTTCATTCCTTAGTTAGATTATTTGGTTGTTAAACAAAGATTTATTTTTAAATTAGTTTGTTTTGTTTATTAAAAAAAATGAGATTTCTTTTACTATTTTAAGTAGCTATAGAATCGTAAGATTCTATAGCCAATTATATCAATTCGAATTGTGTAAATTAATGACAAAAAAGGTATCTGAAATTTTCTATTTTCTTTCTCTTCCAGGATATTCAAGGATCTATGATGTCAAAAAATTATTTGAGGCACTCTTCAGACTTTCCAGCCATATCAATAATGTAGTTTCAATGCACAGAAATAGACTGTTGTTAGTTTTTCTTGGGATTTGGCAAATCTAGGGTGGTTGCATCCCCCTTTATTTTTTTAAAACAAATTTGATCTCAGGAATAGAAACATTTATCTTTCATGGGCCTTTATAAACCTATCATTTTGTAAACAGAATCATCTCGGCCTGGGGCAAGAGTATGGGCGTTTTATCACAGACTTGAATGGAATATAATGCATGTTACAGCTTTAGCTTTTCTGTATGATGTTTTCATTCAAGTTATGTTTATTTCAATTTGATAATAGATTGTGATTTCTTTTGTCGTCATGGTTTATTTCAAGTTGATATGATTCAATTTATATATGTTGTCCATATCTCGTGTTTCAAATATAACACACAGTGATCATCTATACAATTTAAATTAAGAGATTTATCTCTAATTTCAGTTGAATGTTTACATGCAAGTTCTTACAAGAAGAATTATCTCATCGTAGCTACTTGAAAATCATAAGATTATTGTGACTGTATCTATTATATGTTTTGTTATTATAATTCAATCTCCAGCATTATTGTTTCTCATTTATTCGGAGCAATCTCAAGATATGTTGTAGGTTCACTTCTCAGATAAAAGTGGCTGGATATTCAATATTGAACAGACATTGGATGTAATAACAAGTTAGCCTATTATTTGATTTCATTAGCTTGTTGAATATAGAATTTTTCTATATATAGAACATTTTCTACTATCTATTATTTTATGTTCAACTAGGCAGTTTAATATTTGATTTCATGAGTGTATACATCTAAGAAAACAAACCAAAAAAATTAGATAGTATTTTCACTTTCTTTATCACTTTTGTTAAAGGGACCAATTTACATTCGATTTTTACGGGTTTAGATTAAAACTCGTGATTTGTAAAGATTGTATATAGAATTTCTATACATATATTATTTAAATAAACTATACATATTTGAGATGTACATATAGATTTCAGTGATTGTTATTTATTAAGTTATTGTATTTCCTTTAGTTATTTTTTTCGCTTTCTTTAGAGTTTAGATTGGCCAACGGAGCTGCTAAACCCATCGGAGTGAATTAATCCAAATGGCTTGGGTTAATTAGACAACCCCGGACCGGATTCACTCTTCCAATTGACGAGCGATCAATTTCGCCCATCAACAAATGGCGCTAGAAGGAGGGCCGACTAACAAGCTAGCCTTGTAGAAGCCTTTATTTTAAATGTATTCAATTTCCCCATGGCTTCCCAAATCACCGTGTTGGAACATGCTTTCAAATTCTCATTACTCGATGTTCCCAACGAGACAGTCTCTCACTTGTCCAAACTCACCTTTGATGGTGGAGGCAACGTATATGCTAAAGACCACCTTAACAAGTTTTGGTGCAAATGCATCAAACATGACATCTCAGATTTAAGAGTTTTATGTAGATTGTTTGCTTTTACTTTTAGAGGTTAGATTAACCATTGGTTTGAATCCTTTCCAACATGTCACATTTTTTATTGGTTTCAATTTGTAGATGAATTTCTAGATGCTTTTGAAATTTATGATTTCAATCAATTATGTGAAGAATTTCATACTTCGCTAATCAATAGTGATTCATCTTCAGAAGACTTTTTGACAAGAGTCTATCATATCCTCTGTAAATTTAATCTCGATGACATGTCATTTGCATTAAATCTCCTCTATGATGCTTGCGCCCCTTCGCTCCAGTCATATTCAATCACGACTGAAGAACCAATTGCAAATCCTATCACTCAACTGTGAGAAGAATTTTCTTCGCAAGATGAGAAGAATCCTTTCGACAATGTTGAACAAGCAAGGGAGGTAGAATCTATTGACCAGGTTCTTATTGACAACCAAATTGGTTTTTCCTCTGAATCATTGTATTTTCAGTCTTCGACCAGTATGGAAGAAGATTCGTTTATGGCTCAAGGTGAATATCCTCATTCTTGTAACTCGTGCTCTAATCAATATTTAAAATCAGTAATTGAAGAACACTTAAGCAACAAAATTTGTCTTAAACATTCTAACACTCCTATGAAACTGATTAGAGAATAAGATATGCAACTAGAAGAAGAAACTTTAAACCTTCATTTTCAAAATGTACTTTATCCACATGAAATATCAGATGTTTTCCATGAAAGTTTAGAATTATCTATCATACAGAAGGCAAATCTAGATGATCATATTATGTTGAGAAATTCGTTACCAAAACAGAGTAAGAGTTTTAAAGAAGGTGAAGAGAAATGTCTTGAGAATACCATTGTTAATTATCGTAGTTCAAGAGATTCTTTTCATGTGCTTATTTCTAATTCTTTTTATTATTTATATTCTGATCTCTTCCTAGACTCTGTTGGACTTGACACCTTACCTACAACATCCTACTCTTTTCCGCCACAATTATATCCTTTCAATATTCTAAATTTTGGTGAAATTAATTCCAAACCTAACATTGATGAAGTCAGATTTGACGCTCTTTCACTTTCATCACTCACATGGGAAAAGGACATGTTGCGAGATGATTTTATACAGTTTATTGTTGAAAAAGACATTGCACTATATCTTATGGAGATCAAACATTTTACGTTGCATATTCGCTCTTTGATCAGCTCGAATTTTAAAGTTTATACTTCACATTTTGAAATGATCAATCTCAACAAAGGAAGCATTCAAACCAATGATCTGACTGACGTCACAAATCCTCTTATGATGATTTCCCCATCGATATATTTGTTTCATCAAAGTCATGGTTTGCATCCTCATTTTTGTGACAGGATCTTAGGATGGCTTGAATATTTGTATATAAAAAATATTCAAAATAAAGATGAAGTTGTGCTTGCTTTGTTTTTACCTAAGTATCTTGGAAGTAGGCGTGACATTTTTCTTTTAGATTCTCCATGTGAAGGAATTAATGAATACTTAGAGACTTGTCAGGAGGATGGGGCACTTCAGCTTTGGCTGATGGTTATGTCATTTCCCCATAATCTTGACAAGTTCTACAAAATCACCAGCATTCATCCATGCCATTATGACCCTTATCACGACAAGATTGCACAATGGCTGGAGGATTCATACATCAAGAATTTTCGAGGGAATGGTAAGATCATGCTTACTTTGTTTCTAAATAATGATTATGAAGGTAACTGTGATATATTTGTGTCATTTTTTGACATATTACCATTCTTGTTAGTAATGTTTGATTTTGTTTCCATTGCAGGATTGGAGTTACTCCGATGGCTACATTGGAAACATGACTTCACATAGTATTCTGATTTGTTTAGTAGTTAGGGTAGGTTTAAGAATAGGTTTTCTTTCAGTTTTATTCCTCATTATTCTCTTTGTAATAATGCAGTCATGAATGCAAGTGGGCGCACCATGAGAATCATAACATGATTATTGTCAGGGAAGTCCGCATAATCCTTTTCTCTCTGCTTTTCGTTGAATATTTCTTTTCAAAGCTACAGTATTATTATGAAAATTTTAAATGGAAAGTAAAGAGATAAATAAATCTGAATCATAAATTCAACCCTGACCCAAGGTACCATGAGTAGGACTTATTTCACATCAAACAAGATTTTTCTATTTTATTTCACTCTTCCAAGGGATTTTTTGCATGATGTTTTCATATACACCTTCTGTACATATTTTTCTGTTTGGATTTTTTTGCTTTCCAATTTTTCTTTGTTGTTTTGTTTTGTTTTCATTTTATTTCATCGATCCTTTTGAGTTAAACATCCCTATTTTACAGTCTAGTTTAGACAAAGAGAAACATAATTCTTTGTCTCGAAAATAGTTGTCAAAGGTTGTTGGAACATCTAATGTTGTCCTTCCCTGAAATTGTAGGCTGGTTAAAGGTGTCATTTTGTCTGAAAGTCGATTACTTGGTTTCAATCTGCACTTGAAAGTATTCACGAATATCTTTAAAAAGTCTTTTTATGATTTCCCTGCTCTTTAAGAAAGCAACTCAGTGACATTTCTCTGTCCTTGAAAATTAGTTCTATCAATGAACTGTTTTCCAGATCTTGATGAAGGTTTGCTAGAAAAATTTAAAGGCCTGTGGAAATATTAAGTTGTGTTAAAAAAAAAAAACTGGAATTTTCAGCGTCACCCCGCTCTATTGAATATCTTTAAAACTATATCAGAATGTGAATAAATTCTCAGAGAGTTGTGGTAAGTGCTTGTAAACCCATCGGGACACTGAACAGGTCTGTTGGAAGCAGGTAAATGCATGCATGACGCCAAGCTAACTTTTCCAGGGTACTGAACAGGCCCGCTGGCAGCGAAGCGATGTCAGGTAAAAGAAAATTCTCAGGTATAAATCTTGTGTTGGCCATAAACATCATTCGTTCTGATTTGAAATTTCTTGGGAAAGATACAGACATCAGAGTGGGTTAATTGACATCCCTTTCAAGGCTATGGACACCTGCTGGCAGCAGTGGCCCTGTCAACAGTATTGAAGATTTTAACTTAACGTCGTGGCTCTCTTTTGCCAAGATTGTCACCAGTTTTCGTTTCTTTAAAAATAAAAGTTGCCTGAAACTGGACTGCGTTATGATTATTTGAGATGTTCAAACAACTTTTCGGTTGTTTTCAATTCAAATTTTTTCAGATTATTCTAACCTAAACTCGTTCGTGTAACAAAGATAACTGTTTCTCCCAGCGTGTCGCCATTGTTGGCAACAATAATACAATTGTTATTTTATATCAACTGAATAATAAAAATAGTTTCCTAACCAGGGTCATGAAATTTTATTACTCTTCATGAGCAGTTTCCGAAATGACAGTTATAAGTTGTTGCTTTTACCTATTTTCTATTCATGCTTTGTTTTAGTGACTTAAAGAATGAAAACTTGTGATTGCAATTACCATTTTAAATTTTCATTGAAGGCAAGTTGTTTATATAATTGTTATGGAATTTTGATTCCTTGCCATGAAGATATTACCCTCATTGTTTTTTACCCTTTCAATTCTAAGCATGCCTAAGAGATTGATAGTTTTATGAACAAAAGGCCTCCACCATTTGATTTTTTTTTTCTACATGGTTTTGGTTTGATTTTCGATTACATTTCTTTCACAAAACTCTTGGTTTTTCAATTTTTGTTTGATCATCCTCCTCTCCATTATGGCTCCGGTCGTGAGTGTTGAACCAAATGGTTCCCAAACCCTGCTCTTATACGACGACGCCAGAGGAGATTTGGAAAGAAATGGCTGGCACGTTTTCATCAGGAAATTTCAGGGTTTTAATCTTCAGGTTGCACAAGGATTCGAATTATCCTTTGATGTTATAGGGATAAGGTAGGTGATTTGGACCTGGATGTTACCGAGGATTTATTGATTCAAGCTACAGGACTCCCTACAAGCCTTAAAGTTTTACACTTTTGTTAGCAGAGTTTAATCTCATTTTTTTTTCCTGAGGGAGACACGATTTTGCGAGAACGATTTTGAGAAAACCGCTGCGAATTAGAACGAACCTTTTAAAACCCAGAACCAAAATGAGCCCTTTTACCTTCAATGCAGGAAATTTCTCCAAAAAATGGACCATTGCAGAGATATGCCTCAACCTTTGGAGGTAAATTTCTCATATTGTTTGTGTCAGGTAAGATGAGTGTTTTTTCTATTATTCTGTTACAGGCCTTGCTACAGTGCCCTTCCCACCTACTCAGGCATGTGCCTTAGAATCCTACATCACCCCTCTCACCTGTCCATCCATGTGTCTCAGCCTCCTACTGTGAACCCTTGATCAATCCAAAGGATATTCAACCAGTCTGTGAGCAGGTTATACATCTAAAGGACTGTATTAAAAATGTAAAGAAACCTACAGAAAAACGATTGAAGACCACAGGACATGTGATATTTAAAAACGTAGAAGCAGCTATAGCCATCGTTAACTCCAAAGTTTCATGATTTGATTTGATTGCATGGTCAATGGTATGATCTTATGAATGAATAGCATGTTTGTTTTCATTCCTTAGTTAGATTATTTGGTTGTTAAACAAAGCTTTATTTTTAAATTAGTTTGTTTTGTTTATTAAAAAAAATGAGATTTCTTTTACTATTTTAACTAGCTACATAATTATAAGATTCTATAGCCAGTTATATCAATCCGAATTGTGTAAATTAATAACAGAAAAGGTATATGAAATTTTCTATTTTCTTTCTCTTCCAGGATATTCAGGGATCTATGGTGTCAATAAATGATTTGAGGCACTCTTCAGACTTTCCAGCCATATCAATAATGTAGTTTCAATGCACAGAAATAGACTGTTGTTAGTTTTTCTTAGGATTTGGAAAATCCAGGGTGGTTGCATCCCCCTTTATTTTTTAAAAACAAATTTGATCATAGGAACAAAAACATTTATCTTTCATGGGCCTTTATAAACCTATCATTTTGTAAATAGAATCATCTTGGCCTGGGGCAAGAGTATGGGCGTTTTATCACAGAATTGAATGGAATATAATGCATGTTACATCTTTAGCTTTTTTGTATGATGTTTTCAATCAAGTTATGTTTATTTCAATTTGATAATAGATTGTGATTGCTTTTGTTGTCATGGTTTATTTCAAGTTGATATGATTCAATTTATATATGCTGTCCATATCTCATGTTTCAGATATAACACACAGTGATCATCTATACAATTTAAATTAAGAGATTTATCTCTAATTTCAGTTGAATGTTTACATGCAAGTTCTTACAAGAAGAATTATCTCATCGTAGCTACTTGAAAATCATAAGATTACTATGACTGTATCTATTATATATTATGTTATTATAATTCAATCTCTAGCATTATTGTTTCTCATTTATTCGGAGCAATCTCAAGATCTGTTGCAGGTTCACTTCTCAGATAAAGGTGGCTAGATATTCAATATTGAACAGACATTGGATGCAATAACAAGTTAGCCTATTATTTGATTTCATTGGCTTGCTGAATATAGAAGTTTTCTATATATAGAACATTTTCTACTATCTATTATTTTCTGTTCAACTAGGCAGTTTAATATTTGATTTCATGAGTGTATACATCTAAGAAAACAAACCAAAAAAATTAGATAGTATTTTCACTTTCTTTATCACTTTTGTTAAAGGGACCAATTTACATTCGATTTTTACGGGTTTATATTAAAACTCGCGATTTGTATAGATTGTATATAGAATTACTATACATATATTATTTAAATAAACTATACATATTTGATATGTACATATAGATTTCAGTGATTGTTATTTATTAAGTTATTGTATTTCCTTTAGTTATTTTTTTCACTTTCTTTAGAATTTAGATCGGCCAATGGAGCCGCTAAACCCGTCGGAATGATTAATCCAAATGGCTTGGGTTAATTAGACAACCTTGGACCAGATTCACTCTTCCAGTTGATGAGCAGTCAATTTTGCCTGTCAACACAACCTTAGCTAGGACACAAATATGTGATTGTAACACTTTCACATAGCACTTAGCAATTACAATTCATCAATATTTGCCTTTAGCTTACAGCACAGATAAACCCTAATAACATAATGATGCAATATTCACACAAATCCAATATGATCAAGAACTAAGAACATCAACATAGGTCAGATCTAGCATTCATTCACATTATTTAGCACTAAGATATCATATCATATTCATCTAACATACATCAGTGAACTAAGAATTTAATCACATAAACAAGAGAACAGCCAAAATGCACAAAGCAACTACAACACAGGATATACGTGGTTCACCCCCACCTTGGGGCTACGTCCACCAATTCTTCTTCTCTTTATTGTCTTATGTCAATCTTCTACATGCACAGAGCCTTGAGATCTTACTCCGTAGAGGACATGATATCTGTGCACTTCTCTAGATCCTCCTTCCCTGAGTTACAACACAAATCCTTCCACAGTCTCTTACGATCACTTTCACTTAGCTCTGCAAGTCTTACATAGTATGCACAAAGAAATTACAATTACCACTTGCACTTAGCTCCTAGCATCACATAGATGCCCCCCTTCTTAAATCACCTAGACATCTATTTATACATTACAAAATTGGCCCTAAACATGGGTAAACCCATTGGATGACATCCCCATACCTATTACATAAGCCCAAAACCAAAAAATCCCTAAAAAGGGGCTAAGATCCCGCGATCTCCGCTTCGACTTGCACTCTGCCTTCAACAGCCTATCGAAGTCCCAAAAGTAGGTCAAACATGACCAAGGATCCTCAAAACTTGGTCAAGGGCCAACAACT
>JASDQU010503957.1:42947-58493 GCA_032191745.1 Picea mariana
AGTTTTACCACCCAATGGTAATTATGTTGAGTGGCATGCCTGAGCCACGAATAAATGATGAGGTCCGGAGAATTCTACACCTCTCGGACAATGCGAAGACAGGAGACTGGTACTTGTATCAGAATCACTCCGAGATCCGAGTTTATGGGTGCGAGTTGGCACCGTACAAGCTTCCAAGATATATACCGGTAAGTATTTTCGCACTGGAATATATTAGACAAATTATGAATTCTGATGATATTCACTTTGTTTCTCTTAAAAAGAAGCAACAATTGCGGATTAAAGGGCAGATAGGCTCTTTCATCTACAATAGTAGAGGCGCGGGTGATGAAGCAGACAAACTGTTGAGGGAAATGAAATTTCTGACAAGTTTCACCTGGCATTATGATCCCTGCGGGATCATTTCTGAGATGAGAGTCAAAAATAAGAATGCCCCATATGCGCATGAGCCCAGGCCGAAAATCGAGATATTTTCTAATCAAATAGAATGGGAGCCTGATACGTTGGTGGACGTGGAACCAACTGTCGGGATGGAAAGGCAGGTACCCTCGACAAGCGCACCACCCACTGCCACACCTCAGAATCCAAAGGAAAAGAGGCCCCGGCAAGAATCATCTTCTCCGGTAACAGAGGTGTCTTCGAAGGAATTTAAGATGCACGCCAAAAATCCAAAGACAGTTCCAACGACAGGCACTACAGTGGAGCAAGAGATCACACCCACCACACTGACCACCACTGTGGCCAAGCAATTCAATTTTCCTTTTGCTTCCAGTCAGCATAAGGAAGGGACAAAAGCGTTAAAATCCACAGATTCCCCCTTGGATACTCCTCCAAGCAAGGCTAGGCCCAAGTTGGGCATTTTTTAAAAATATGACACGATCAAAAAGAAGAACCAGACACTCACCAGCAGCACTTATGCACAATTCCATAAGCAGTCTTCCACTGCCCAGCATAGACTCCTTTCAGCATTTGATACAGAAAAGGGTAGGATGCATATGGCGTTCCTCTAAGCACAAGTTCTTGATCAAAGGTGATATCTGATTACAAGAGGGCCACGTTTGAGTTTCAAGCAAAAGATGTGCATCCGGCGGATCAGATGGATCTGCATAAGCAAACTGGGGAGATGATTTCCCACACTTTAGCCTGCGTTGCAACTTTTGCGTCAAAGTTTCAGGTAGCATTGAGCAATGCCCAGACCCAACTAAAGCTAGAGAAGATGTCTTCCTTCGCGAAAGACAACAAGATAAAGACTCTGGAGGAGCTGGTCCTCAAGATCGGTTATGACCCGGTGAACGTCAAGGCTGCTGAAGAAATGATTAAAAAGAAAAATGATGACATTGCCTCATTGAGAAAGCAGCTAAAGCTCCCTCCAACAGAGGACCCACAGACGAAAGAAATAGCTGAAAGGGAAGGCAAAAAGGATGAGATGCTATCCCAATGGAAGGCATTCCATTGAGTGTTATCCCAATTGCAACACAAACAGTGATAGTCGTTCCATCTGCAACAGCGGTACCCCTACCAGAAGGAGCTACAGACCTGGCAAGTCTATGGAAAGAATGAACCTGCAAGAGTCAGAAATCAACAAGCTTAAGAAAGAATTGGAGAACCTCCAAGAGATGAAGACTTCTTTTCAGATGAGTCTGTCCAAGGAGAAGCAAGTGAATGAGCAGATCAAAAAGGAGTTGCAGCAGCTCCAGAAACAGACTATGGTAGGAAAGACCTTAGCTGAGGTTAAAGAACTTGTGTGGACGAATGTTTCTAAGTCCATCAATGAAATATGGCCAATGGTTCAAATCATGTTTGAACAGAATGAGTTGCTCAAGAGGAGAAAACAGGCTGTGGAGAAAATCAGAACGGAACTAGGAGACATGCCAGCCCAAGCTAATGAAATCATAAGGTTCCTAAATTCTAAGACCCGGGAGGAACTCGAAGAATTGAAAATTGAAGACAGGACAGAAACCATATTGGAAGTGAAAAGAGTTCTGACCAAAAGAGGTCTCATGCTTCAGATTGAGGAGAAGATCCAAGTCATGGATCAAGGAGTGCAGAAGTTTTTCCACAAGATAGACGCTTTGCACAAGAAGGGCCTGCCTGATATGAAGGTCATAAATGACAAATTGATGACGCTCCTTGATTATAAGAAAAGGTTGATCGAAGTGTCCAAGGACAATTCTAAGTTTGCAGGAATACAGGGAAGCATCACAGGAAGAGCATTCATGGATGCCTTGCAGTTGGATATTAATATCCAGCATGAAATCAAGCACATTTTCATCATCAAGCCTACATTTGCTAAGTACACAGACATGGATGAAGTGTACCGGAGATTTCTTAAAATCACAGTGCCAGGTCATATCAGATGGGAAGAACTGTGTGATCTACTATATTAGTAGATGATTTTTCGCTCCCAATCAGTTGTCCTGTCAGCAGAGGTTGCGAAGGCACCTCGCCAATGGCCTACCCTTGAAATTCAGTAAATAGTTGTAATGAGTCATCAAAGCAGTTTTTATTAGTTAAGATAGTTAGTCTAAAAATAGTATGAGCACGTCCTGATCAGTTATGACAGGAGCGTATGTATCTTGTTCTATAAATACTCCATTTTCAGAGGTATTGAGGGTTGTTGATTTGCACACCCGATTGCTATCGAGTTGTATCATTTTTGAAGGGATCCACCATTAATAAAGAAGAGGCATTTTACAGGATTCTTGCGTATGTTCACTGGTGATGTGATTCTCTGAGTTAATGTTTTCTTTCTCCGTATTTCATTTTGTTGTCTGAATCTAATCTCTACGAATAGCGTTATGTTGCAGGATTTATCTCTGATACCCTGTTTTCGATTCTAGAGATTTAAATGTTTATCTTCTACATATCTTCAACTAAGAAATTCTTAACTGCTTGTTAGTTGAAGTTGTTTTCCTCATATGTTCTTCCATTCATCATTTTAAATATTAAAGATCCAGTGAATGTATTACCTCGCCCTGTGGAAAACTTCTTTGGCGTTTCTGGTTATTTCTCGGATTTGATTTAAAACAGACCCCATAGCCCAATGGTTGTGTAGTTTGTCTCAACCAACTTTACAAACACTTTACAACAAAACCAACGATTCCTTTAACTAGCCTAATATCTGAAAATAAAACAAAGCTAAATCATACAGAGAGATCCCTCTCTGGAGATGGAAGGGTTAGATCCTATCTCTAAAGTGGTTGGTTAAGGTTACCTTAGTAGATTTCTTCTTTTTCAACCTCTAGGAAATTTACCGAGTGCTAACAGATTCAAAGGTGTTGGAGAGAGAACCAGGTGTTCAAATATTTTAAAGCATCAAAGGAAAAGCAAATGTGTCGAGCAAATGAATGAATTTGATTAGTCGATTTCATGTGTTGAAAGGCATTGACAATGCATAGGTATAATTATCGATAATACACGGTGAGCAAGTTCTAGCAGGTGTCAAATGAATTCCATAAGCACACAGTGGTTGTAAGGTGCAAGGTTTTCCTATGAAACAACTTCAAGGAAAGGGATTGCAATTAGCTCTACCACAATCAAATATCGACTAACAAATGATGAAAATACCACTACTTCCACTATAATAGTGAGCTTGCATTTCTTTACCTATATCTCTATGGAAAAATATTTTCGAATCATATGTTGTAAAAAATGTTTATCTATCACTGGTTGGGAATGAGTTGTAGATGCATTGATGCCTATTTGTAAGGGAGAGGAGCGTCGGTTGGTACAGGTTTTCCCCAAGCATCGATTCCATCAATGGATCAAACTCTTATATCACCTCTATCATTTCCCCAACAAGTGTTTATCAACTCATTTTCAAACTTGAAAGTTTGGTACTGTCAACATTAAGCTTGTGTAGCATCAACTTTGCCAGGTTTTGTTTGTGGGAATCTAGTTCATCAAATTTTTGATAGATTCTTGAATAGTTTAGATGAGAAAAGAGTTTACTTTATCCAATGGAATATTGGTGGTCATGACACATTTTGATAATGGATTTTACGTTTATGACACACAAAGAGTTGCATCATCTTCTTTATCTTCATTTTCTTCTTTGTTTGCTTTGCATGATCACAACAAGTCTGCAAGTTATGAGAAATTGGGTAACTTCATTTTGTAAGGGTACTAATCATTCCATGTCAATTTGATGCTTATGTAGCCTAATTTCATTCCAAATGATGTCCATACTATAATATTTAGAACTGGTGAAAGATGATAAAGTAGGAATGTGTTATCAAGAAGATCGCTTGCTTAATGATCAATACAAAGACAAGCATAAGAAGGACTACTATTGTCACCAGAGAAGGCATTGAAGGATTTTGTTCCGGAAAATGTGTAATTTAGCATGGTCAATATTATCTATTAAAACTGAAAGGATCTTAGTACACAAAGTGGAAGCCGAGATGCATAAGATGCACAAAAGAATGATAACAATCCTACTGCTTGACTTATTACTCGTTAAAAGGAATTCAATAAGACCATAGAAACAAAGTTTCTCTATCTTTTTCTTTGGAAATTTTTTTGTTTGAGTTCATGTTGAATTAATAAGGAGGGAAGTGCCTTATTAGAAGGCTTGGGGTTCAAGAACATGCAAATACATCATGCTAACTTCATAGAGATGGAAGAAGGACAAGTTTTGGTGGCTATTACCTAAGGCCTTGTGTGGAATTGCTGCATTAATTTGTGGAAATGGTTATAATATATTGGCAGCACATCATCAACATTTGGAAGTATGGGGATTCAGGAGAAACAATCATAGATATCATTTCCAGATGGAAGCAAAAGAAATAGAATTGAGGAGGAAATCTCAAACAACTTCGATAGTTTCAGGTAGACATTGTCAACATTAAAGGTTCAGTGTAAAAATATTTTGAAAAATTATATCAATAGAGAGTTCATGACATCCAAGGATACAAAGAACATCAGTGCTTTGGTTTTAATTGCAAACAGGTGTTGTGAACTGTGTTGCAAACTCTTTTTCTGGAAGTTTTGAAAGGAGTAAGCAGATGTCAGGTGTTCGATGGATGCATGCCAGATGTCTAAAGGGTTACTTATGAGCTGGGAAGCCACCTGCCAAAGGGAGAAGCTCTCAAAGGGACACTTCATCAGCCATAAAGAGGATGTTGGAGACATTTCCAGCATTAGCCTAAATTTTATCACTTTCTATTTTTTTTTATCCACCTGTTGCCACGCCACATTGAGGGAAAAGGGATCCTATGATAGAGTTATTATTCAAATTTTAGCATTGTCACTGATAGTATAAGTTATAAAAATACTATTGTAAGTCTGATAGAGGTTTAGAATGAGCTAAGAGGGGGGTTCGATCCAAGAGGATTGATCTTTAAGACTCGAGAAGGATTGTAGAGCTTGAAGGCTAAAAAGACTGTATTTTTGGATTTTTGATTGTTCGGTGAATGAAATCAGAATTTTCTCTTATTCATATCTATTATTTTGTGTGTTTGTGCTATAAGTGACTGATTCACTTTGTTATTGTTTCATTTATTGATTGGATGAGGCCTGTCATGCATTGCATTAATGATATGAGATTGAAAATACACCTTTCATTACTGTAACTTGATTTTCATATATACTTGATGTGTGTATGATTTCATATATTATAATAACTTCTCCATATCCATTAAATCTTTTTGAGCATCTGATTAGTTCATGTGAAGCCAATTTTTCTAGAGTATATTCTTGATTGTATCATGAGTGTAAGTCTTAATAGTCACATAGTTTGATCCATTATCGAGAATTATACTCTTTAACATCATACCTATATGTTACCAAGATTTCTCCCATTAAAGTCTGGGAGTGATTCTTGGATATTTAACATTATGGCGCCATTGTCGGGGAACGAAGAGTGATGCAAGATTCCCTGGGAGAATGAAATAGAGATAGATCTTGATGGTAGACAAGAGAGGGACACATAAATTGACTATAATCATCTACCTGGTGACTCCACATTCAAATACTCCACTGGAGGAAGGATCCTGCTGACCAGAAGATGACTATCTGGAAGGGGAAAACCAAGTATCAGTTCATGAGTCTTCTCCATGAAATTTTGTTTTTCTTTATCAACTCATTTATTTCTTTCCCTTTACGTATAAAGAGGGTTATCCTTTTCTTTGTCTATTCAGATGATCGTATGACTTATTTTATATATCCATCCTTGGAAGAAGAAAATATGCATATTGCTTGTGTTGTAGATGTTGATCTTGTATCCTCACTTTAGCCTATTGGGAAGAACAAGGTTTATGTCTCAATCCTTCCTAAGAATGCTCAGCCCTATAACCTTGAGGATGATAAATCTGAGTTATCTCCTTACCAAATCTTATCACCTTCTTCTATCACTGTTGAACCTTTCCATTAGTTTTTTAAGCCTCATTTTTAGCCCACAGATTTTCAAACTAGAATTAGAAAAAAAAAAAATCAACACTTAAGGTTGTCATCTTATCTTCATCCTTACCCTCTTGACTTCTTCAATTATCTTCCCTGGTTTTCTGGAGAGGATCATCTTATAGCCTAGAGGAATTTGGGAGCCTTTTAGAACTTTGTTGATTATTTTGAGATAGTACATGAATATGTTACAATGAGGCTATTCTCCAAATCTTTGTTTGGATATGTTGTTGTGTGAGTTAATGGTGTGGGAGCTTATTTTATTGGTTCTTGGATCGATCTATTCACTTCCTTTTTAAAATATTGGGGTGAGAACATGTCCCTTGATCAATACTTGGATGATTTTAATGATCTAAGGAGAGGGGAGGAAGAAGCTCTGGCTATATTCAATATAAGGTTTTACAGTGTTTATTGTTATCACATAAAATTTTCCATAGTCACGAGTGACAACTATGAATGCAGGTGAGCAGGAAAGTTCAGTTTGCAATGGTCTAGATCCCCTGTGTTGTTCAATGTAGCACTATATCCAAGTGCAGTTGGAGGGATTCCATATTTGGCAGGAGGATAAATATTTGGCGGGGGCACTAAAATATCTGGCGTGCCCATATCACAGATCGTGATCACATCAATGACCACCGATAATTTCGTCACCCCAAGCTACGCGAGCGTTAAAATCCAAAGGTGGGCCGAAATCCAAACCAAGGTATTGCAGGGAGGCTACATGGAAGAAGAGGGTGCATTTTTGGCCCAAAAGCGGTGTAGGTCCAAACCTTTATTGACGGCCCCAAAATCACGTGCACATATGATTTCTTATCCAACAACAACAGGTGGTCGCTCGCTAGTCGTCTAGCCGCGCTCCAATCTAGGGGAGGATTCAGTTAATGAAAAAAAGGATCGGTAGTTGAAACCTCTGCTCAGTCCATAAATAGGAAGCTTGGAAGATATGGCCAAGGATACATAATTGTTAGCCCGAGGTCCCATGATGGACAACTTCTTTTTGTAGGCCCATATTGATCCAAGATTGTGTCTAATAGGGGGAAATATGCACGATCTGATAGAAGGATGCACAGACGTAAAGTGTTGAATGGGACGTCCATATCACACTCCTGGTAGTTGTGGACTGATCTGAGTATAAATAGACCAGTTCAAGATTTTGTTATGGTCATCAAAGGGTTGAGAAAAGATCCCTATTTTGTAATATTTTGATACCAGAGTTGTTCTCTCGCTATGTATGAGACTTGATACTTTCTCATTAATAGAATTCATCTTCTTTCATAATCTTGTTTGAATTTGTGTTGAAACACTCGTGCATGGAGGATCCAGATGAGGGTTGTAGTTGTATTGTAATGTAGGTTTGATTATAATGTTGATGTGACCTATTTTAGTATTTCTGTGTTGACTTGTTTCCTCTTACATTGAAATTCTCATGCATGGAAGATCAAGACAAGTTGTTGTAGTCACATGGTAATGGAGGTTTGATTATTATGTTGTTGTGATATATTTTAGTGTCTAAAACTTGAGTTCAAGAGTGCTCTTGTGCCTGAGTTTTTCTTCACCAAGTTGCTTGAAGGTTGGATGCTCATGGAAAACTTGTCCACCTTTCTCACTAATTATTCTTTCTTCTCACCTTTAACCTTAAACTAGTGACTGAAGTTAATGAGGACCTCATTTCCCTATGCATTGTTTGTCCAGTTTCTATGCTAAAATATTCTCATCCTGAGCTTTGTTCATTTGACCTCCACTCATAAACCTACCTCCACAAACATTTTAATGGGTATTGGGCTTATCCTCTTGCAATCTGAGGCTGACTCTCAGTGCTAACATTCTTGGTGCCATTGCTAGGGAAAAAATTGAAGACATTTCCCTAGGATTGAATGACAAAGAAATTATGATTCTGAAGGTGCATCAGAAATCAATTCCTTGAATATTGCAACTTGCACCTGGAGACTCCACTATTTAAGTTGTGGATCCTAAGGGCATACACACAAGGTCTACTCCACAACTACCTCTGGAAACACCTAAATCTAACCCATAAAATATTATCAAGAAAGGAAAGACCTCTTAAGATTTACGTTTAGTTGTTGTACCAGGTGATTCTGGTAATTTACATGATACTTCTTTTAAAACTCCAGTAGCTATATCTAATTATCCTTTTATACCATCTATTGGAGTTTCCATAAGTTTAGATTTTGAAATATTTCCTGTTGAAATTCCCCCTTATAGTCTTCATTTAGAAGGAGAAAGGTTTGAAACCCATGTTTCCCCTAATATTGTAAAGTGGTTTAGACACAGGAGCTTAGAATATTTTCTCACCTTGGGTTTTCCTACTCCTCCTCCTATCAAATTTGTTGTATCTAAAGAGGGGGAAACTTTGTTCCCTTGAACCCCATATCATTCTCCTCCAAAACTCAGTCATTTCCATTTTCCACTAGAAACACAGTTGTAGTCCTACTTTTCCCAACTCCATCTCCCTCTTGTTCTCCTATAGTTCACATCCCAATGGCAGGTGCTAATCCTCCTAGAAATAGGATGGATTCCATGGTGTCTTCTAGGTATGCCCCTCTTGTTTTAACTCATCCTATGAATGCTCACCCAGTTGGAGACTACCTTAAGTACATGCCCAAATTCACAGGGGAGGAAGACATAACTGTAGAAGAACACCTTTCATCTTTTTATAGTTATGCACATAATCATAACATTGAAAATGAAGATGTGTGGATGAGAGTCTTTGTACAAAGCCTTGATGGTGAGTCTAGGAAATGGTTTAGGGGCTTAACTCCTAGATCTATTGCTGGGATTGAAGCTTTGGATGTTCATTCCTGAGGCATTGGGGAGATAAAAAACATTTTCTTTATTATATTACAAAATTTGGGTCACTTAAGAGGAAAGAGGGGGAATTTGTTTTAGACTTCTCAAAAATATTTAATAATATGTACAATAATATTCCCACTGAAATAAATCCTACAAAAACCTCTGCCAAGATTACTTATGCCGACGCTTTTGACCCTGATTTTTGCCTCTTGTTGAGAGAAATAAGAGTTATCTCTTTAGCTCATATGCAAGATGCAACCCTTGAAGTAGAGTCTAATATATTGGCAGTTGAAAAACTTAGGAGTAAATATGATAAAGACAGAAGAAAAGGTAGGGATGAATCTTCAACCTCTGATTCCTCTGCTGCCCACCCTCAGGTGGATGGATTGACAAAATTGGAAAAATCACTTTCTGCAGAAATGGAGAAATTGAAATTTGAAGGAAAGCAGAGCTATAGGAACCCCCAAATTGCTGATAATAGGGGAAATTTTAGAATACCCAATTATAATACCCCTTGGATCATCCAAAGAGATAAAGTAAATAGGGATAGGGATGATAAAAAAATCCAAGCCCCTCTCCAAAATAAGCTGGTTATTGATGAAGAAGGAGAGGAAGAAGATGTTGATCCTGAAATCCATTGTCTTGGTGACACCTCTTCATCTCCTCATTTAACCCAATCTACATATGAAGAGGTTTTCTTGATGTAGATGACGGGATGTTGATCCCGTGGCTGAAGACGGATCAAAAAATGGACACCCGGAGCTCCCGGAATGGGGTTTGGAAGTTTGGCAAAAAGGGCTATATATAGTTGTAGGGCCCACATTGCCACCTCATTTGTACCTACTGTCAGAGTGATTGGACAAGAGATATTTAGAGGAGACTTGGAGATTCTGGGAGAACGAGGCAGTTGATTCAGGACTAGCGAGCTTCAGATTAGTGGTCTTATCATCCTGCATAGAATTAGGTTTATTATTTGTGGGAAGGGCCTATATGGAGGGCCGTACAGGGGGTTTTTGTGGGTGGTTATTTCCTCGAGTATGTCCTCGTCACAGTGGAATTGGAGGGAATACAAAGGGATCTAAAAGAGTGATATCGGTGACTGTCACCGTGTGGTTGTCCTTTGGGGATGAAGAAACAAGGGGAATGACGCAATGAGATTGTGATGGTTCGCTTCGACATAAACCAAATATCGAGGTACTAAGGAGTACCAATGGTAGTTGGATGTAAAATTTTCGTAGGGAAATGAACGAGAGAATTGGGTGGATTTGGGGGTAAACCCTCGTATAAGTCATCCAAGAACCATGGAGGAATAGGGAGTGCCTCTGGTTCAGGAGAAATGATATGAAGAATCTCTAGTGATGAGGTAAGGTCAATCATTGATTCTATAGGGGGCGCAGGGGTTTAAATCAGGGTCGATTGGCAATGCCTGTATTCAATGATCATAGGACATTGGTATGTAAAATGATCTAAGGATTCACATAGAGAGCAAGGGCATCTCATACGTTCATTGACTGAAGTCGTGACATAATGGATGTCAGTGATGTTTGGTGGGGAAGATGTAGCTGGACTGGGTTCGTGCTGGAAGCTTTGGTGTACTGTGACTAATGTCTGGTGGAAGTGAGGTAGTGCTAGCAAATGGTGTGTATAATGGCCATATTCTAAAAATATGGTGCAAGTGAATTTGGTTCGCATCCCTTTGCTACTTGCGTTAGGGGAGGTAGAAGAAGTACTTGCTACAGTGACGAGCGGTGATGGTGTTTGGTTGAGTTGAATTAGGTTACGTAACTTGGGTAGAGATGGGCATTTGTTGGTTGGGTGTCCATCTTTCTCACATAGCGCACAAGGAGGTTGGATGCGTGGGGAAAGTGGAGTTGTACGCTCCTTCTTCTTTCGCATGCCCCCAGCTATGGTAGGGAGGTTAGTGAGTGGGGATGTAGAGGGTGTGGTGGGAGTGAGTATGGAGATCGTCCTTGGGATTCCTTCTATTTGGGGGGGAAGGGATGGTTGAGGAACCATCTCTGGTGGATGTAAATTCCAAAATGGGATTCCCAACACCATATTAGGGAGAGTAAGCGTTGCGGCTACTTGGAAAACTTGTACACCTGGTGGAGGGTAAAAGAAGGGGATTTGAGTAATGGCTTAGGGAACTGTTTCCCAAACTAGGACATGGCTTGGGGTGAGGTGAAATCGTGAACTAGTGGAGTTGATGAGTTCGCAGGAGGCTCGTGAGGGAGTGGCTCTGCAACTAGTGGGACGTCAGATATAAGAGAAGCCTCCCTAGGAGGAAGGGTATTCTCGATGTTAGTTCTTTTGGATGATATGACACATACCTTATTGGAAGGATGAAGGAGCGGTGGTGCACCATGGTAAGATCCTAGCAATGATGGGTCTTTGAAAATTTTGGGACCCATTTCGATGAGTGGGTATGCTTCATGATTAATGTGGATGAGAGGGAGAATGTTATCAATGTTGGCAGAAGGGTTAGGCTCATAATGGGAAACTTGGTCAATGGTAATGATCTTCTTGTTATGGGGGAACATCATGGTTCGAAAGACAGAAGAGGCAATTGACTTCATAGCGTACATGTAGCTACAACTGAAGAAGATATTATAATCCAGTGGGGCATCGATAACTTCAATGTCTATGAGAATGGTCTTGCCCCTGAGTTCTACAGGGACATTTTGGAAGATCCCTTCAGGAGAAGATGGTTGTCTATCATAAGGTCTTAAGATAATGGCAGATGGTATGAGTTCAGGGGAACCAAGCTTCTTCCATATAGATTTGGACATGATGCATGTGGATGGGCCTTCATCGATGATGCATCGATGAACTGTGATGTTACAAATTTTCACTGGGATTTGAAAAGCGATGAGAGAAGGGAGATGATGCTCTCCACTATCGAGATCAAATGTGATGAGTTGAGTATCCGCGGGGTCGACTGCCTGCAAGGTAGAAAGTAATGATTTCCACTGAGTGGGACAAGTTTGAAGGAATTCTAAGACTGACATGGAAGCCATGGATTGTGTTAAGTCATCAACCAAACTATAATTATGAGTTTCCCTAGCCTGTGGGTTGTGGACATTCCTGTGCAATGGGATGTGAGGGATGTGAAGAGGTGTTTCCGTGTTAGGGCAAGGGATCACCAACGGGGGTCCCATTGGTGCTGGGATTGTTTCTGGGGGAATGGAAGTAGCCTTAGTGGGTCCATGGTATTGACAACTACGTGTCTATAGAAGGACCTCTTCCTCACTGGTGAGGAGGATAGTACAATCTGCAGGATTGTTTGGATTGAGATACTGTCCCAACTGTGGTGGGGTAGGCTGAATGTCCTGTTGGGTGTTCATCACACCCTAGTGCGGAATGGGGTTCTGTAGCATGGCTAGGGGAGGTTGTTGCACATATTGTTATGGGGCCTACTGAGGGGCAGGTGGTGCTAGAGGATGTGGTCCATTTCCTGAGTCTTTCATCCATTTAAAATCAGCGATTTAGGGACAATGATGAGTATAATGACCGAACTCACCGCAAAGGGCACAAGGGAAGTTGGTTCGAAGCTTATTGTTATTTCTCCCTTGACAGTTGTTGTTATTGCCACCCTGGGGGTTCTGATTTCCTTGGTTCTGGTTTCCCCCAGTAGGTTGGTTCTGTTGGGGGTGATTCCCGCCTTGACCTAGGTTGTGATTGTTCTAGTTTTTTCCTTTCTTTTTGGCATTATTCGACGGATGGGTCATATTTTTCATATTCAGTTGTTCGAAATTTTGATATTTTTGAATGGGAGAGGGTTGAACAAAATTCACCCCAGCGTGAGGGTGTCCTTGCGGTGGGGCCATGGGCGGTGGAGAACTAGGAATGGAAAGTATGGATTCTGTGGGAGTTGTGATCTGTAAGGTATAGGAAGGTGTGTCTATTTCTCTAGTACTTAGAGTATAAGCTGAGGTAGAGGGAGTACTAGAACTTGTTTGGATAGGTGGATGTAGTGTGGGTGTCAGTGGTGGCTCACTGATGGGTGGAGGAAGGGAAACAGGGTATGGTTGTTGATAAAAGGGTGGAGGATAATAAGGGGTTCCTCCATATGATGGCGGATATTGTTAAGAACCCAATAATGAATACAAAAGAACCACAATAGATATACAATAACAATATGAAAAATCTTCTTTATTACCATCAAACCCTTGAGGTAGGGAAACACCATACAATGGATCCTATTATGGAAGGGATCCTCTCCTGTTCACTTGCCTCTTCGAGGGGGCATCCTCCTATTGAGCTACCACTCCAAATACAATAATTATCTTCATCTCTCATTACATTGCTTGAACCCCTTTATATAGTGCTACCATCACCTAAGAACATTCTAGAGGAGGAATCTTCTAGAAGTAGAACCTTCTAAGAANGAGGTAGGGCAACACCATACAATGGATCATATTATGGAAGGGATCCTCTCCTGTTCACTTGCCTCTTCGAGGGGGCATCCTCCTATTGAGCTACCGCTCCACAATACAATAATTCTCTTCATGTCTCATTACATTGCTTGATCCCCTTTATATAGTGCTACCATCACCTAAGAACATTCTAGAGGAGGAATCTTCTAGAAGTAGAACCTTCTAAGAAGTCCTCTTACATTTATTATATCTAACTACCATAGTGGGCCTTATTTAATAATATAGTGGATCTAGTTCACCTTACATTGAATGACCTCCACTATTATCACTATGGGCCCTCTGGGCGCCCCCACTACCTCTCTAGCTACCTTACATTCCATCCCCCTTATGAAAGCGTTGTCCTCAATGCTTGATGTACAACCATATACCAGGGTCCGATGGATAATTGTGGACCATAATGCTGAAGAAGACTGGAGAACCAAGATCCCAGGTAGAAAGGAAAGCCACCATGATGATGTAGTCCAACCACCATTGTAAGCTAGGGTCCCATGTCCAAGTGCTCATTTGAACTCCCTGTGGAAGATTTTGGAACCCAATAACCAACTCAAAATGATGCTCCAAATACTGACACATGTCATGTGGATCCAAATAAGAATATCCATCCACATGGTGGAAAAGGGTCATAGAAGAATATGGAAGGAATAATACCATTGTAGAATATGCAGGATGGACACTGGTAATAATTATTGGCTCTCGATTTTTCACATTGATGCTCTCTACAGAAGGTGGATTAGATTCATCAAATAAAATATGAAAGTGGTTGGCATCCCAGAAATGACAACTATCCATATACCAATCATCACAATCGGCCTCAAAATCATACAAAGCATATATTTCTTGATTATATTCATCATTGAGACCCTCCATAAGAAATATCTCCTACGTGTTATTCAATGAATCTTGAATACTACGAAAACTATCATTGAGGCCGTCTGTGAGGCCATGTACAAATGCATCCAATCTGTCATCCAATGTGTGAAACAATTGGGTTTTGAATGATTCAAGAATTTATTTTAGGTTTTGAGAAGAAATATCCATATAAGCACCCTATTAACTCTTCGTTCCCTCAACCATCATGAAAAAAAGAACAAAAATAGACCCAATAAGTTACGGTAGAAAATCGCGGTTTTTTCCGGAAAAACCCTAAAAAACTGTTGAAGTTAAAATGATCATAAATTCACTTCTCGGACTCCGTTTTGGCTAATTTTGTTTTTGAAATTGGGTGAAATTGTGAGAGGAACTCAAATATGTAATTTATTTGGGAAAATTTGGCCTCCATATGCTACAGAAATAAAAAAAAATCTCGCCGCCATCCGCGGAAAAAATCCTAAAAATTTGCAGATTTTAAAACTTCAATATCTTGACTTCCTGGACTCCGTTTCAGACGATTTGTTTTTTAAACTTAGGTTTTTTTCTAAGAGGACCTCAGATATACAATCCTTTTCTGCAAATTTTTCACAGAAATATACCAATAACTTTGAGAATGTCAAGTCCCTCTTTTTTCTTCTCCGAAAAAAAAATCTGCAAAAATAAAAAATATTTGCCCACAATGTCTGCCCAACGAAAGTGCTCTGATACCACTTGTTAAGAACCCAATACTGAATACAAAAGAACCACAACAGATATACAATAACAATATGAAAAATCTTCTTTATTACCATCAAACCCTTGAGGTCGGGCAACACCATACAATGGATCCTATTATGGAAGGGATCCTCCCCTGTTCACTTGCCTCTTCGAGGGGGAATCCTCCTATTGAGCTACCGCTCCAAATACAACAATTCTCTTCATATCTCATTACATTGCTTGAACCCCTTTATATAGTGCTACCATCACCTAAGAACATTCTAGAGGAGGAATCTTCTAGAAGTAGAACCTTCTAAGAAGTCCTCTTACATTT
>JASDQU010503957.1:65333-95232 GCA_032191745.1 Picea mariana
TGATATTGGAGGATTGTATCTTCCTCTTGGAGGTTTATCCCTCCCTTTACATTTGGAAGTTGTAGCTACCTTTGGAAGTCATTACTTCCCTTGAACAATAACTATTGATTATTTCTCATATATTGTGCATGGTGTATTGTGGTGTATTGGTGTAACTTTTATACTATTGTTCATTTATAATTGGATATAGTTGAATGGTTTAAGTATAATTTGAAAAAGGTTTTAAATTGTACTTGATACTAATTCACCCTCCTCTCAGTATCAGCAAAAATGAAAAAGGTTTGTGTGTACAAATTTGCAAGTGAAATTTTTATGTGACTTAGGAAATTGGATCAAGTTGTAAGCACATAAACTTAATGCATTTTTTTACAAACATAAAAATCCATTAAAAGTAAGCACATAACACAACAAAATGATAAAGGAGTTCACCCCTCTCTTGGGCTACATCTCCTGGTCCAGCTTCCAATGGATCATTTTCATTATATTCTCAAAGTGTCAAAATCAATTCTTTCCAATGCTCAGAATGAAAAATAGATGGCTTCAATGGCTCCAGAATGTCCAAAAACCCCTAGTTGGGCTCTTCTTGCACCTGTTTTGGCCAAAAAATGGAGAAAATACACTCCATGGAAGTTTTTCCCCAATAGCTTGTTGTACATGCTCACCAAAACACACCTTTGTGTGACTGAACCTAGCGCCAAGATTTTTTCATGCTAAAAACCTAGCACGTGCACCATTCTACAAATTGGGGCAATTTGTCACACTGTTAGGGGGCATAGGCACCTTTCCCGATGGAGGTTGTGGTCGCGTGGCCCCATGTGGCCAAGCGTGGACCTACATTTTAGCACCCATCCGACTGACCGTTGGAAAGTTTGTGCTATAGGTCGTATGGAGAGGGGATGTCTGACTGAGGGATAGGGCTAAGCCCCGACCCTTTTCTACCCGGCTCAAAGTTTAACTCCACTTTAAATTAAAGTTTCAAACATAGAGGTTAAGAAACATATGTAGGCGGGCTAGTAGCTCAGCCTTTACCAAGACTTTTCCCACGCCCAGAGGTCATGGGTTCAATTCCAGTGGAGTCCCAAA
This sequence comes from Picea mariana, assembly GCA_032191745.1. Taxonomy (NCBI): domain Eukaryota; kingdom Viridiplantae; phylum Streptophyta; class Pinopsida; order Pinales; family Pinaceae; genus Picea; species Picea mariana. The sequence continues at coordinate 66,417 of JASDQU010503957.1, forward strand.
GATTTTAAACCATCAAACCAATTATGGGGTGCCACACAGTGGCCCCTGGCTAGGACACATGGAACCTTTCCATTCTCCCGTACACTGACACATGTTGACCACTAGTTGGTCCACATCCCTACCAACCAAGATGCAAAATCACCCTACCACGTCAATACATACCAAGGACAAAAAAGAGAAAGCATCTCAACCAAATCATGAGACCCTTAACTTCCTCCTTGAGAATAGGAAACCATTTTCCCCTTAAAATTAGGAAACTAATTTGTGAGTTGGATTCTCACATAAGAATAATTTATCATTTTTACAATTAAATCAATAATACGTGAGATTCTCAAACTCACTTCAAGCATTAATATTTTTTCCAATTTGCATGAATAATACATGAGTTTATCACTCATTTAAAGTATTAATCATTTTTACATTTTAAATAAATCATTCATGAGTATTAATTCTTCTTTTCCACCTACCATAAATTAGTATTTTAATGATCTTCTCCATGGTGTGCAAAGTAACGATTCCTTGTGTGGAGATCCTCCTAGATCATCCCTCCCCACAAAAATCACTTTTGGTCCTCCAAAAGTATAGAGATAAATTGTGACTTGAACTTCGCAACCAACTTCTAGGAAGAGTCTTACACTCCATGATGCACTTCCCGTTGCTTGATCTGCATAAAAAATGTCTCTAACAAGATGCACCCTTCTTCTCCTTCACCTTTGTACTTCGGAATAAGGATTTTGATGTCGACACTTGCATCAATGCAAATCTTTAGTTGATTCCATGATTTGCATAACAAATGTCTATGAAAGGCTGCACCCTTCTTCTCCTTCACCTTTGTTCTTCAGAATGAGGATGTCGATGCCAACACTTGAATCAATTCAAATATATAGTTGAAAATACATGGATTACAAATTTGCAATTTTCAAAGAAACACCATGCTTTTTTGGAGTTTATAAAACACTCATGGACAAGTTTTACAATGATTTCCAAATAGGCCTTAGGAAAAAATAATGCATCTCACTCAACAGTGGCTACAGGACCCATTACAAAAGTTTTCAAAAAAGGCCTAGGAAAAACAATGCATCTCACTCAACAGTGGCTACAAGATCCATTACAATTTTTCCAACAAGGCTTAGGCAAAAAAACTGCCTCTCACTCTCATCGAGCGGCTACAAATCCTTTACAATGTTTCATGGAAACTTCCATTTTCAAGCCAAATGGAAATTACATTGAATTTTAAGGAAACATTACCATTAAGGAAAATACCCCCAAATGTGCACTAGTGGTAAATTATGTGGTTTTTAAACCCCCCATTACAAACATGTGCAACATAATAAATAAGGAAAATGCCATCATCATCACATTCATCTCACACTTCTAAGACTTTTGGTTGTAAACCTGACTACTTTCTGTCAAAGTGTCAAAATGGCCTCTTACCGCTTCATCTCGATTTATGTGCAAGTCTCAAACAATGAATTTCATGCAATAATCTAGATTTTTCTTCCTTGTTGTAGCACTCAAAGATCATCAGAATCTGCAACATACATTCATCCTTTTGCAATTTCCAAAAAGAGGCAAAAACCATAAATGCATAAAACTGACATTGGTTTATGTGCCAAGGCCCTCAATTGGTTTCTTAAATCTTTACATACATAGCACCAGTAGGTCCATCTCATCATTCTGCAACTTTTGACTATAAACTCGACCTGTTCTGAAAGGTGTAACTCTACCCTGAAAAATGTGCCATGCATTAATGGAAAATGTGGGTTTCTGCCATGAGCCCAAAAATCCCCTCAGATCACAAATTGGATTGCACCATTAGATTCATGGTGAGAAATCGTGCAAAAATGACTATACTTTCATACAATTTTGTCACTGTCACTTTAGGACGCCCTGCCTCAAATTGCGTGTCAAAGCATTAATGGCAAACTTGGGATTTTTTCATTATCCCTCAAATCTACCACTCAAATCACAAAACGTATTGCACCAGTGGATTCATGGTAAAAAAATGTGGTAAAATGATTGTGAATTCATCAAATTTTGTCATTGTCACTTACAGGCCCCTCCTGGGCTCTATGCCTCGATTTGTGTGTCATGTAGATTATACTTCATGCATTAATTGCTTGTACATATATTGAAAAATGTGCCAAAGTATAGTTCTGCCATGTGGAAACCTTTGGGAGGTGCCACGTGATGCCTATTGGGGATGTCACATGACATTTTTTAATTGGCCCAAGTGGCGGCCAAAAGATCCATTTCCATGTGACACGTGGCGGCCTCCAGTGTTTCCACATCACCCTGTTGACATCATGTTAATGTCATGCTGCCATGTCATCCATATGGTCTACCATGTTAGTTGTACATTCTTCCATGTCAATTGTATGGTCTGCCATGTTAATTGTACAATCTTTCACGTCAACACCCAGTTAGCATGCCATGTCATGTTGACATCATCTATACAGTTTTCCACGTCAATGCCTAGTCAGCATGCCACATCATGTTGATGTCATATGTACGGTCTACCACATCAATTTTGTACTACCACGTTGGATGATGACATCATTTCCACATCATTCTGCACTGCCACATCAACATCCTAGTCAGTTCCATGTTAGTGTCATACTACCACGTCAATGTCCATACTGCCACATCATCCTGTATGGAATGCCATGTCATCATCCTGCGTCAACATCTGTGATGCCACATCATCTGTATAGATGACACATGGCAACCTCTCATGTTTCCATGCTAGCATCTTGATGTTAGCACTGTACAGACTTCACTAGTTTTGCCTGTTTGTTGAAAATTTCAAATGGCCATAACTTTTGCATCCAGACTTTGTTTGAGGTGTCCTTTGGGTCATAGGAAATCTCTCATTGAGATATTCGACTTGGTGTTATTTTCATAGAATTCTAGGAACTTTTATTTTTGGCCATTTTTTCCTTAACTGAGGAGGATCTAGCCTCCAACTACATAGACTCTGGTACAAGCTTCTTGTTTTGTGTACCATGAAGCTATGGGTGAAGCTTCCAACATTTCTTGCTCCAATGACCACTCATTTGGAAATGAGTACAATAGTTGTGTGACTTTATGTCTGTCTCGCTTTCACTGTAAAGAGTCTTTCTCTTCCATCACTTTGAAACACTCTTGTTGTCCCAAGATGGTGTTGGTGATGATCTTGGCTCTTTGATTGAAGAATCCTCTACTTGTGTTTCTTCTGAGCATTCTCTTTCACCATACCCCAACCCTGCATATCAAGGTCTTCCTTAAACCTCTCGTGGTTGAACAATGCCTTAGCCATCAATACCAAGACCTCCTCCTTTATACCCCATCTTTTTTAGAAACTTCAATCCAATGCCCTTGGTGTGACTTTCAAAAAATCCAAAAGAGGCATCATAATTAATAAGGGAAGGAATTGAACATGGCAAATTATTTACCTCCATTCATATTTCTAATGCTTTGTCATCTTCCTAAAGTTTGGCCAACTGCTCCTCCTAGTTGGATTAAGTTGTAGATGAGGCTTCTAGGAAACCACCTTGGTTCCCAGGTGTCTGGAGAGCATCCTCTATTATCTGAAAATATGTGCAAGCATCAATATTTTCATGACAAGAACCATAATTAATATACCCTCCATGGCCACAATTTGATCTGATCTTGGAGGGACCTTTTTCCTCCTTTGTAGTGGAACATATCCAACTTGTTCCTCCACGTGATTCTTTAACATGAGTCTCAATTTATGACTCTCGTTCTCTGAAAATTGTATAATCCATTCTGAGCTATGCATTATTTGCTTGGATGCATTGGTTGATTTCTTCAATCTCTTTGAGCCATGCATTCTTCTATGATTTTCCCATATTGTCTTCAACCCCTGCAATCCCTATCGATCTTTCTCTTACACCACTTGATCTGAAATCGGGGTGACACTGATACCAAACTCGATTTGGTTCAAGGCCACTTAACTAAGTTCAGATTTACAATGATGGATCTATTGAACTTGATTGCATCAAAGGTGAAAAGATGGACTTATGAAGGCTTGAATCCAAATTGAATATTAACTTGGTGAATGTGTTATTAATCTCATAATCCATTACTTAATGCATTTAATGATCATAATTGTGGAAATAAAACATGCATAAGAAAATATGAGACAAGAGATCAGGAATTGTTAACGAAGTTCACTAGAACCTTTTGTCTACATCTTCAGATCCACTTGGAATATGAATCGCCTGATTATTCTTCCTTTGAAATGATTGAAATATTCTCACAAAATGTGTCACGTGCTCCTTACAGGGTTGAAACCCAAAGCAGCCTTCTCTCACACAAAAGAGAACTTAAGGATCTCACATAAGTGGCATTTCTTCAGACACCAGAAGGACTACATCTAATCTCTGTCTCCACCAAGGGATGATCCATAAAGGATTCATCCAAAATATGAAACCTAGAGTTTTCATAAGGAGTTTGTATAGTTTTCCTTAACTCCATAACTCAAGGAGACAAGATCCACAAATTTAGGATCTAATAACAAGTCGAGGACAAAAATGAGAAATCATCTCAACCAACTCATGAGACCCTTAACTTCCTCCTTGAGACTAGGAAACCACTTTCCCCTTAAAATTAGGAAACTAATTTGTGATTTGGATTCTCACATAAAACTAATTTCCTATTTTTACAATTAAATGAATAATACGTGAGATTCTCAAACTCACTTCGAGCAATAATCATTTTTCCAATTTGCATGAATAATACATGAGTCTCTTGCTCATTTAAAGTATTAATCATTTTTACATTTTAAATAAATCATTCATGAGTATTAATTATTCTTTTCCACCTAACATCAATTAGTATTTTAATGATATTATCCACGGTGTGCAAAGTAATTATTCCTTATGTGGAGATCCTCCTAGATGAGGTCTCCACAAAATTGCACTATCTGAAACCTCCCAGAAAAAAGTTATAGAAAACATCCCAAGATGACTTGTTTAAAACTAAATTCAAGGTGAGTCAAAAATCTATCTTCCATAAACTATATCTTCAAAAGTATAACAACCCAGAACCTGAAATTTTTTTCATATATACCTTGATATTTCTATGAAGTAACCTCCAAATTTCATTGTTTGAAACGGCCCAGGAAAAAACATTTATAGCGGAAATGCCAATATGACTCACTTGAAGTAGAAAAACCCTAGGATCGATGCTCTGATACCCAATGTTATGATCCAACACCTTAAAATGACAAAAAGTTAAAGAATGCAATGAACTTCAAGGGGGAAACATCCTTTTACAATATATCTAATTCAAAATATGAGATGAGATAAGATGATCCTAAGACTAGGTCACCTTGATATATATAGGAGACAAAGGGTACAATTATAATGAAAGGGTGCAATGAAGGGTTCTAGCCGACATAAAAATATAACACTAGAAATGTAAAAATTCAATATCTAGGGATTAATAAGGGGTTTTATACATAAAATGGGCTTTGTCTAGGGCTTAACAATTTGAGAAGAGTTTTTCAAATTCTTCTCATGTGATGTTCCATCTAATATCAAAATCGATACTCATCCACCACTTCCAAGCTTAACCAAAAAAGAAATTTCTTGTTGTTGGAGGATTCCTATCATATTCCTTTATCGACCTCAACCATTCCATAGGATTGATTTCATCTTTGTCTTTAACTCCTGTAAATTTAGGTATTGCTATTGATTCTTAATTGAGGTCTAACCCAAACCTTCAACTTAAAATTTAAAATTTCAATATATTAGGAATAATGATCTCAAATAGATATAATCCTTGTTCCAATATAATATTCTATGTTTTATCTTTGCAATTGATTTTAAATCATCTTAACCAGACATCCCAATAAAAAGATATGATATTTTTAAGTGTGCATACCTTTGAAACCCTGATTTAGAGTTTATCCTCCTAACCGACCTTCCTTGTGATGTATTTCTAAAATTTTGGCCCTTCTGAGTCTGAAATTTTGGCCTATAGTACTATGATATGTCTTCTCTGCAATTCCACAAGTCTAACTAAAATTTGATGTACCATACGAAATTTATGGCAACTTTCCCAAACCTTGTTGATTTTTGGCCTTTTCTAGAGAGAAAACTTGTATAGAATGTCACGTGTCCAATATTTAATTTCCAATTCTGAAATCTGTACCAAAAACAATATGGACTATCATGTTTCTAATTAAACTTATGGCACTGAATTTGGATGTTTAATGAAGAAGATATGATTTTTTAACCTAGAAAAATTGTTTGATACTAGTTATAGGACTAGTCAAATAGCCCTACCTTCCACAGAATATATTTATGAAATTATAACAACACAAAACCTGAAATTTTTACCACATGTACCTTAATATGTCTTCTAAGTAAACTCTAAATTTTGTTGGCTGATGCAACCCAAAAAACATTATAGTGAAAATTACAAGTTTCCTCGCTTGGAGAAGAAAAACCCTAGGATCAATGCTCTTGATACCAAACGTTATGTACCAAATACTTAAAATATCATAATAAACCAGAAACACACACCATGTACACCAATGTGAGTGTGGATCACAACTCCAAGATAGATAAGAGAGATAAGTTACACAATAACACCTTAAATAATAGGAGAACCTCCTCCAAATATCCAAATACATCCATTCATCACAATTCACATGTTCTCAATATTGAATACATGATATATATATACCTATTCACACACTACACATGAGGACTCTATTACATATAAATTTACACATTGCATGTACATTTAGACCCATATATGTAACATCCCCAACCACCCTAGGTTGGGCCATGTCACACCACCTCAACTTTTGTAGCTCTAAATCAACCAACTTGTAACAACCCCAACATACTACTGGGCCATGCTACTCTATAATTTCACTATGTAGTTTCTAATCTACACACAAGTCCGTGAAGTATCACTTGAGATAATGTGCTCAGCCTAATTTGCATCACACTACACAACTTATAACAACGGAAGCATCATTCTCTTTTTAACACAGCCTTATGCAGTGGAATAAACTCAAACAATTGTGTGCACCAGCATATTGACCACACCGTACAACTTTGTGCACAACCATCTTGGAGTCATGTGTCAATTCTGATTTCGGTGTGCACAGACTCTATTTCCTTGAACGCACATACAAATTTCAACCTCTTGTGCATGCAGGCTACTTTCCTGCGCACCCAATTACCCAATTATCTTCTTGAAGACTCATAACCAAATTCATAATTTTAACTTATCAAGCAAAGTGATCATCAACTAGCATACTCATGCACAACTACAAATACAATCTATAAGAACCATACTTACATGTCATCGTCAAGTACATTGAGGACAATATGCTTCCTCTTGCCAACGCTAATCAGGTCAGCATAGCCCACTTTCACCTTGAGGATTATCTTATCCCCCTCCCAACTTAGATCCCTTCTTGTTGCGTTCATCAGTCAATCTCCTTAGATTTCCAATGACTAAACTCTCCACGCCTATCTAGACAATTGTGTTACAAGGGAAAAACTCTCTATGGCCAAGGGTAAACCACAACAGACAGGTATGACTGCAGAAATCAACTCAATTCCAACATGTGCTATATAAACTAATGTGCAATACGAGGAAGAAGCCTACCTCGATCCAATCGTTTGATGTCATTCCACCGTTGAGCACTTTGACCCAAAGCTTTACACCTGCAATAATTTCTCAACAAACAAGCGATGCAAGTATATAGTGATAGTATATAAAATGAGTTAGCACATCATATAGCACAATCCATTAATAAACATTACAAACATGCCCATGGATAGTAATCATATATTTGCAAGATATCGATAGGATGGGAAAGGAGTATTTCTATTAATAATTGATCAATAGAAGTATCAACATTACAGACTTCCGTGTCGGCATGGTTCGAAACCAAGAAACCAAGTTCCTTCCAACTGGGTCTCCACCACTTCAATCCTCCACCAAAGGAAAGCTCATAGAAAAGAGATAATGAGATCCTCTTGACAACAAGGGAAGAGCTTGGGGGATAAACATTATGTTCAGACTTGAGGGACAAAGGGATGCAGACTCAATGTGAGGTAATTTCTTTAGAGTAACTTTTCTCTCAAGGTTGAATGCTTTCTCTCTCTTTTTCCATAGCTCGAAATTGTTCTCTTATAGCCTCCAGAATGAAATTGAAGGGTCAAGTCGGAACATTTCCAATATATGGAAGGCCAAAGATCGGAGATCGTTTTTCGTGACATGGAAACCTGACCTCATTTTGTATTTTCTAGCACAAATCCCGTTATACGCAAGTTGTAGTGTAGTAGCAAGAATATACGCATCTTGCAAAGCAGTTAGGAAGCATATATGTGGAAAAATATATAATTTTAGCTCTGGATTTATCAAAAATGGGTTGATAAGTTTGCATAGGTAAATGGAAAAATACCCTCTGTGCAAGATAGCAATGGTGAGGCAAATCTTGCTATAACAGATGCCTCCTAATGTGTGAGATCATAGGAGTATCTGCGATTCCCGAAATACATTATAAATAACCCAGAAGTGGAGTGGTAAAGAACCAGTTGGACGAACTCAATTTCTCATTACATTATGTACTGACTTTGCATACATGGCTGCCAAGAATACAATGCAGATCCATGTGGAAAATATACCAACAAGTGTTCATGGCCATGAGTGGCAAGTATCATGTGGTTACATGCCAATAGTTGACATAGTCACGAACAAATCCTAGTGAAACCAGTCTCAAAATCAATCTGAAGATATATGTATACCATGGAGTACAATCTAATCTCCCATGATCACTGAAGTCAAATAGGTACTGGTCCGATGAAATGGAAGCAACAACTCAGGAAAGTTGTGTCTACAAAGTGATGTCTTCAAGTCTTCAATACAATCCGCCAATGGTGCAAGTCTTCATCATGTGAATAAATGAGTTGAGGTCGAACATGATGAGACATCGTTTGATTACTGGTCATTGAGGTATACCATTAAAAAATGCAAGACACCCTACCAATGATGAAAGTAGGTATCAAGGCATCGAGTATATATCTACAAATGTGAATAAAGGATCTAGTGTCGAACATTTGAGAGATCCATTGATCAGGAGACATTGATGTATTCCCATCTGTCAATGGAGAGAGCCTGCCACTAATAACTGCAAACCTAAAGGTACTCATAAAACTCTAAGTCTCGTATCTAGAATACATGAGCTTAAGTCGATGGAAAGAGACTTGCTAAAAGGAGAGCATTAAGGCATCTCTCATCAGTCAACATGAGGAACAAAGCAGGAGCTTCATGATTTGATGGATATCGAACGAAGAACATGTTCATGAACCAATGACCCTGTGCATATTTCGCGTGTGCCAAATGCAAGTGGTACATGAAAAATACCCTTTGAATAGCAACTAGTGATGAAAACTACTGACAAAGGTGAGGAAACCACCAATAAGGCTAATGGAATCCAAGACACTGCATGAATCCCAAAGTGTGAATAGATTTATTGTCGTCGAACACAAGGGAAACTACCCAGTCAACAACCCATGATAAAATGTCAATTGTTGGGTTCAAGGTGACCTACCAATGATGAAAGTAGGGCCAAGGTGCATCATAAGACCAAAGTATCATGTGATTCTGAGACAGACTGAGGGTATGGCCGACATGCAAAGTCAAGATTTCTGAGGAGTGGCCGACATAGTTTTATAAACTTCCTTTGAACAAGAGCATGAGACATACGGTGGACTCTGGCAGCATAGACTTAATGATTTTACAATTAGATGCAGGAGGCATCCATAATGTTCTCTATAGTGGCTGGAAGATTAACCAGTCGGTAGAGAAAATTTTGTAACGAGATTAGCTTCCTAAGGCCATGCTAAACCCAAAATTATGATGATGCAAGGACTCAATAACTTTGTGCTTTGTTCAAAAGCGACACGACTGCTACCAATTACAATATAGTACTCCCTTCCCACCCGTTGTTTTTTGTTTTTTCATAAAAAGTGAATGTTATGATATAGAGGAGGGAACGAGTGTCGCAAGTAAGAAAAACTAGTTCCAGTAGTGGAACGTACCTATGCTCAATGCAAGGAAATGCATGCGAGAGATGCACACTTGGGGTGATGTTCCCTCCAGGGTATAGGGTGTCAAATTATGAAGGATATAGACAAGGCTCTGCTTGGTTGAGGATGCAAACTGCTTGGGCCATGGTTTATAATGCAAAGAGAGGACCGGCTAAAGGCTCAATACTGCAAGCAAGGGCATAAGATGCAATCACAATTTAATGCCAAAAAATGCCCTTTTTTATATCTTTTAGTCTACTTGGTGTGAAAAAGGGGTAAACTTGTGCCAAATAGACGTCTTTTCAAATCCAATTTACGAGTGTGAAGAAGACAAGTTCACTCGGCGATCTTTTCCATTTTTGATAGCGAGTCGAAAAAGAGCTTAACTAAGACTCATGATCTTTCAAATCCAATTTTAATGAGTGTGAAAGGGACAAATCACTCGGTGATCTTTTCAAGTTTTAGTAACGAGTCGGAAAAGAGCTTAACTAAGACTCGTGTTTTGGGAGTTCGCGGGTAATAAGGTCATGTGTGCATGAATGAGAAATGAGGCTCATTGTAAAGTCATGTGTCGAATTCTAATGGACTCCCTTTCCTAAGGAAAATCTCGGCATGGGAACCAAATGACAAAGAGGTTCTAACTAGGGTACCCATGTTTGGTAAGTCTCTACCATTTATTTACGATGCTATGATAGTAGATGGAGGTTAATGCGTCGCAATAAATGGGTTCGTACCTAAGGCGTAAAAAGTGGTAATTGGAGGATAATGAAAAACTGCACGATGTAGTGAATACCTATCCTATATGGTAGGTTATGAATATACCTGCTTGAGGATACAAACGGCCAAACATGACGTTGAAATCTGTAAGAAAATTGAGTCGAAACTACAAAAACCAGCTTAAAACCACTTTTGTATTAGTCCATTAGACAAAATAATGGCATAAACTATATCAAATGGGTAAAAATGTTTTATAAATAGTAATAAAATCACAATTTACTATGTGATTTTCATTTTCACCCAAAATAGTGCAATTTGGACTAACATACCTCCAGAATTCAAATGACGGTTGTAGGAGAAATAGGCAATAGAATCGCAAGTTGTCTGGTCCAGGTAACTCTTCATCCCATCCTCTTCAAATTCAATGGCTTACAATTTTGAATTGGGCTCCATTTTTTTATTTTTTAAGGGCACAAATTGTGTTTTTCAGTATACGTGGGTTTCTACTAATATGTCGTGTATATTACCATATATACGCCCCTGTTTCAACTACAGGGGGTGTATATTAGGCCCTACCCGTGATTGTTCTTGGATAAACCGCGTATATGTGCGCAAAATGGAAAAAAAATAATTTTTTAACTCAAAAATTGATTTGGTTTTTGCACGATGGTGTTGGCGTGGAAGGAGAGAGAGCATGAGGAGGTAGATGCAGTATTGGAAAGGGATTCAGTGGCTCAAGAAGCATTAAAAATATGTTGTCTATACAATTTTTGGGCTCTCAAAGGAATGAGGGCCTAAGTGAGGTTATTAGAAATGTTGGTGGGCTATTGGGATCCAGATAGCAAGAGCTTTATTCTTGATGGGAAACCATTAAGGATCGAAGTAGAGAACATATACTTCTTGACAGGACTTTCATGTCGAGGAGAGGTCATGGACCTTAATTTGTATGGGGCTGAAAGTGGGATGAAGGTTGAGGAATACATCGAGGCCCACTATGTTGCAGGGACTCCCATGGTGGGAAGTCAAATCCCTATCTGGACTATAGGTAACCTCAGCCTGAAGATTATTGTGCTCGTTCTTACCAGGATCATAGGGTCAACCTCACTGCATCAAGCATCGAGACCGCTTATGTTTTACACTCTAGAGTGTGTGAGACCTACAGTGTATGATTGGTGTACCTCACTACTGACCAACATGAAAGGTCAGCTGACAACATGCAAGCAGGGGGCAAAGAGAAACTTTGGGTTTGCCTCTATCCTTTGTATCTTTTTTTTTGAGTGGATCCCAATCCTGGGACCTAGAGTAGAGATCATTCCTAGAGGGCCATGTGATCCAGCTATGGCATGATGGGTCGAGCTCATGAGATGGTATGGGGGAGGTAGGCTGGTGACACCCTACAACGATGATTTTTTCTTCTAGTGGGGAAGACAAATCATAGCTCTAGATTACTATCCCTATGTGGGAATTTATTTCAGAGGTGATCCTGATATGCCGCTTCCACTAGTAGCCACCTACGGCACCATAGGTAAACAATGTTTTTTTTTATATATATATATTTCATTTTTTGTATTTTTGTAAAAAGAACAAAAATATTTTTTGGATGGTGTTTTTAAATATTAACTTGATACTTGTGTGGTTGCAGACGTGGGTCCGCAATAGCTAGAGGGATTCCTATGACACAGGCAGAGGCACCGGGTAGATGAGGTAGTGGAAGGAGAGGCAAAGAGAGTCCTTCAGAATGTGCAGGGCAACCCATCGCATTTGACGCAGAGGATTCCTATGGTTCAGGTGGAGGATCTACCTGAAGCCATGTAGAGGCAGGTTGTTGGTGTACCTAGAGCATGGGTATGACTCTTCTGGTGGCTCGTCAACATCATGGTTTTCTATCACGAGACTCATCCGGTGCCATAGGCATAGATGTCATAGCACATGTATATCGGTTGTATATGTATTTTTGAGGGTTTTAGCCCCAATTTTGTAATATAAAACACCATATTTTTTGGAAATATAAAAAACAGGAATCTTCGGCTGTACTTATATCTTACAATGTGTACATTGATTTAATGGTCTTCTTTGCTTTATTAATGTGACAAATTCCAATCCAAAACATAATTAGTGTAGGCATCGGATACATGATTAGAACTTCTAGGAATGTGAAAATATGTAATAAAATCAAATTGTCGTTCTAAAAGATGTACCCGTAGGAATCGACGGAGTAACGTTGGATCATGCACATGGTAACAACCATTTAACTAACATACGACTAACTGAGAATCCAAGTGCACCTCTATAGAGAGAATACCATGTGAGATAGCATAGTGCAATAATTATATAATGGCGCTATATTCGGCCACATTATTCATGGATGGCCCTAGGCATACGCCACCTGAAGACACCAGCAGACCCTCGGATGAGTAAATCACCCAAGCGAAGGAAGCTAAGTTATGTGTATGATGACTGGATCCATCTGTGAACCCTACGTAGACCAAAGATTTCGTTGACATCTGCCAACAAAAGGGAAAACTTGATAAGCAAGCCAAAGACAAAAAAAATGGGAAAAGGTGTATACACACTAAATTTACATTAGTATACAAATGGTTTCACCCAAGCCCAGGGATCAAGCGTAATATTTTTTTAAGTAGAGCCCATTTCTGGGCTCAGCCAATTTATTCCCTTCATAATCTTCCAACTCGTAGGCTCCTTTTTCTAAAACATGTCGTACGATATAAGGACCATGCCACATGGGTTTAAGCTTGCCTACCCCTAGCGGTTCTTTGGCTTGGTCATACAAGAGGACCAATTCACCCTTAGCATACGAATGGGGACAGACAGACTTATCGTACTGAACCTTGACGCATTTCTTGTTTGCCTCGATAGTCGTAAAGGCCTCCCAACACTACTCATCAAGACTCTCTAGGTGTACAAGGCATCACTCTAAATCCGAAGTGTTAGGTTGGAGCTCAACTGCCAATTTGAGAGAAGCGATTTCGCATTCAATGGGAAGTATTGACTCCACACTGTGTACTAACTGAAAAGGAGAAAAACCAGTGGCAGTCTTAACCAAGGTTTGGTATGCCCAAAGTGCAGGATATAACATGATGTGCTAGTTGGAATTGCTCTGACTGATAGTTTTTTGCAAAATGGTCTTGAGAGACTTATTGACAGCCTCTACTTGCCCATTTTCCTGGGGGTCATAAGGAGATGAGTGATCATGTTTAAACCCCATATTATATGCTATTTCTATCATTATTTCATTTTGAAAATGACTGCCATGATCAGTGACAATCTCACTCGGGATATTGAACCGGGCAATAATTTGGTTGAATATGAAAAAAGATGTAGTATTCCCATTGGATTTCATGGTAGGCATGGCTTCGGCCCACTTGGTGAAGTAGTCGACAGCCACGATAATGTGTTGATGCCCCCCAGCCGAAATTGGGTTGCAATCAATGAAATCTACTCCCCACTTAGTGAAGGGACCGACAGTAATGACTGGGTGGAGAGGGGCTGGGTGCGAGTGCATTTTTCAAGTGAACACCTGGTAGGGGTGACACTTCTTAACTGCTTCGATACAATATTTAAAGATGGTGGGCCAGAAATAACTAGCTCGCAAGATTTTTTGGGTTGTCACAAGCCCGAATAGATGACCGCCACAAGCCCCTTTGTGCCAATCATGAAGGACTAACTCGGCTTCTTCATGAGTTAAGAAATGACATAAGATTCTATCTATTCCTCGACGATACAAAGTGTCACCGAAAATTATATACTTTTTGGCTTGGTATCTAACACGTCGTCGATCATCTCGTGAGAGATGTTGAGTGAACTTCAAGGTTTGAAGATATAAAACAATATCTCCATACCAGGGGCCAGATGATGAGACAAGGAAAATGTGTTCATCCACGAATGAATCGATATGAATAACATCTTCGTCTAATCATGCAAAATCAGATATTAACTCTGCAAAAACTAGTGATTTCTTGGACTTGGCCGAAGCAAAGTCAAGATCAAATTCTTGTAGGATGACAATCCATTTATTATATTTTCTGCCTATGATACGTCTAGTGAGGACGTATTGAAATGGATTAACATCGGCAACCGCAGTAGTTTTGAAAAGCAATATATAGTGTCGTAAATGTTGGACTGCGTGGACTACAGCCAAAGCTAGCTTTTCAACGTGTGAGTAATTTCGTTTAGAGTCGACTAAATTTTGATTGAGATAGTAGATGACGTGCTCGTGGAGCTCATCATCCTCCTGAACTAGGATGATACCAATGGTCTCTTCAGATGCAGTGATATACAACAAGAAATCTCTATTGTAATTAGGATATTTAAGCAGAGGGGYCGATACCAAGGCTTTCTTTAAAGTGTCAAAATACTGCTAGGCTCGCTCATCCTAGATAAATGGGGTGTCTTTCTTCAATAGGTGCATGAAACCCTTAGTGATACTAGCATAATTCACAATAAACCGACGCAAAAAGTTAGCTTTCGCCTGTAAACCTTGAAGTTGTCTAATTGTGCACGGGGGAGGCAACTGAAGAATTGCCTCAACCTTAAGTGGATCTACCATGATCCCTGTCTCGAAGACTAAGAATCCTAAGAGACGGCTAGATCTAATGMAAAATATGCATTTATGAGGGTTGAGTGGGATTCTATAGTAGTGTCATCTTTCAAAAACCAGTCGAAGGTGTGTAGCATGATCCATTCTCTTGCGAGAGTGAGCAGTAAGATCATAGAGGTAAGCTTCAACTATGTGTTTGAGATCATGAAAAGTGAAAGTCATGGCTCSTTGGAAGGTTGATCTGGCATTTTTCAATCCGAAAGGCATTTTCCGATATGCAAACGTGACCCAACGACATATGARTGTTGTCTTATGTTGCTCTTTGGGTTTGATCTAGATTTGGTTATAGCCTAAAAATTCATCCATAAAAGAAAATATTTTGCTTCCCGCACACTCATCGAGAATATGATCAATGAAAGGCGTGGGGAAGTTATCTTTAGGGTAGGCCTTATTCAGGTCGTGAAATTACATACACACACAGATGGTTCCTTGATTTTTATTCACGGGAACGAGGTTGGATACCCATTCGGTCAAGGGAACTGGGTAGATAAAGCCGACATTAAGTAGCTTCTCTACCTCTGCCTTCATAGCGGGGGCCTTCCTAGGATTAATAGCTCTAAGACATTGTTGAATGGGTTTAGCATCTGGGTAAGTCCTAATCTCATGTTCGACAATATGGGGGTCGATCCCTGGCATCTCTTCATATGACCAAGCGAATACGTCTTGAAATTCTTTGAAGAGGTTGGTGTAAATCAGAATCTCTTATGGTGAACAATCTGCACTTATATTTACGTTTTCCATCTTTTTAGGGGTACGAGAGATATTGATCTGGACGGTTAGAGAAATACTCGCCATATTCCCTTCGGTGTAAATGCCATGTATATCAAGTGGAACTATGGTGTGACTAACTATCTCACTTAGGGTAGATCTAAAATCATCTTGCTCAATTTTTTCAAGACTTGGGAGAAAACAAGATCGATGATGCATATTGTCCCAAGGTCTCTTAGAAATATTCATGGCTTCAAGGATGGCTTTGTCTGAAGCCAAAGTCTCATCCAAGAAATCATGTGAACAATATAATGAAGTGGCCCACACGGGCTGAAGAACTGGATCCTCCTCGACCGTCTGTGAGGGAACAGGATCGAGATCAAAAGAAGAGTCAAAGATAGCTTTATAAGCAATCTTTGCTACCGATAGTGGCATATCCATGCCATCATGTGACTGACCTTCAATCGATGAAGTCGGAGAAGGTAGGGTCCAAGGGTCACTGAAATAAGAAGTGTGTAAAGGGATGGACCTCTCTACTAAAGAGGGCATACTGGACATGGTGTAAATGTGGTGAATCGGTGTCGAGAAGTCGAAAGTACCCATGAGGGAAGAAAACATTCTGACATTGATATTCTCAGTTGTTGGCTGATAATTTTCAACCACAGGGATCGACGGTCCAACAGATGCATTCGGACTAGAGTATGCAAAGGATAATTGGTCGATCATCATAATCTCCCCTTGATGAGGAAAACAAAGCGTGCAGAAAATGGATGATACAATGGCGACCATAGAATAAGTCCAATTGCAACCTAGTAACAGGTTATAATAGAGAGGTGCATCAACTACCTATAATTCCACTTCTACCATCTTCCCACCTAACTAGACTGGAAAGGTGGGGAGAATACCTGTTATTGGACTAATCCGTAGGTGCGGACACTAACAGATCTCCCTAGATCCACCTGGATCTAGAACAAAACGGGACAGGACATGACTCTTTCCCTAAGTTTTGACCATTGAATTAGCTAGTAGGGAGGAACAAGTAACATACCTTTGTATCGCTTCCTAGGGTCTCTATTGCTCCCGCTTCGCTTCAGTGCTCTCATGAGGTCAAGACCAAGACAACACAAACCAACCAAAGTGAACATAGCAAAATATATTCAACTGTCAACTTATGTGTATGATCAAGGAATTACACAATAAATTAAGAATGACTTTATGGGAAAAGGACATGTTGTTGTATCATATTAATCGAAAGTAGAAGATAGAACCTGATTTCCTTGATGTCACAAGATTCCTTTCAATGGCTCTTGGCTCCAACAAACACACACTTACTCGATCATTGTATGAAGAAGATCAAATCCCTCTTGATAGACTTGCTAGAGTCTCCAGGCTCCTGTTCAAGCTAAGTCCTTCACACAATTCTTTCACCAATTCCCCAATAAATCTTTCTTAACCTTTTCCATGAGAATTCCATCAATATATAGGAGAGAATGAGATGGTTACTTGGATAAGAATGATCCCACAATATCAGGGAACCAGTAAAAGGATAACCATTTGAATGCCAACCCATTCTTCTAGAAGATTCCCTTCTAGAACCATCGAGACTTCATATTTTTCCAAGCTTTAGAACAAGTTCACACCCTAGCTATGTATCACAGTGTGAGAAGTTCACACCCTAGCTGAAGGCATCCTGCGAGAATGGGTCATTCTCGCACCCTAGGATATTAGCAACCTACGAACTCTCTTCAAAAGTAAGTTTTCTGGGAAGAGATGAATGTCACTTTTCTCAGGAGAAAGTTCTTATGAGGAGCCTGAGTACACCATCATCAATACATCATCAATATTGGCCAAAATCATGGGTAACAGAATGCCCCCCAAAGTATGAGGCAGGAATCAGTGACAGCTGAAAGACTTTGTAAACTACATGTGTGTGTCAAAAACCAAGAGCGCATTTAATCGGAAACCTGCGAACAACCAAGCATCTGCAAAATATCATATATATTAATTCTGAGGTAGGCATTCCCATACTTAGATCACAGACGAATGACAATAGATCATGGCCACCAATCTTACACTGTGGATCCATGCCGTCAAAATATAGCATAGCCACCAGGAATACACTGTGGATCTATGCGATAAAATTCAAATTAAGATGACATAGCCATGAGACATACAAAGTGGATCTATGTGTCGCAAATTATACATATTCCATTGCAACCTGGACAAAGAGATGATATCCAAGGTCTTCAATCTCGTTGCCCAAAAGTACGAATCTAACCATGTGATTACATTTGTTGAAGTCAAACATGGTAGAAACCACTTGATTATCGGTCATTGATGAAACCGTTAACAAGTGAGAGGGAAATCACCATTAATGTCAATGATTCCCAAGGTACTGTAGTACAATCCTTCGAATGTGAATGAATGAGTTGAGGTCGAACATCCGACGAAATCTTTCGATCAGGGGTCAATGATATAAACCCACTGTCAAAAGTGAGGAAACCTGCCATTGAGGCATGCAAGTTCCAAGGTACCAAAAAATTTCTAAGTCTTGTTTCCGGATAATGAGCTGAAGTCGATGGAACAAAACTTGTCACAGGAGGGCCTTGATGTATCCCTCATCAATGAAAAAAAATGAGTAACAGATTTTGAAGGTGAAACCGAGTATGATGTAAGTTGGACTGGACACAGGGAAGGCTGACATGGAGAGAATGGACAACTGCATATGGCCGACTCAATAGAGGTTTCAGATGAACTTTTCTTGAACATATGAACGACACGACCAATGATTTGGAAGCATTGACTCAGAGACGACACAGGGTATGACCTTGTAGCAAATCGAATGAGAGACAAATGGATTTCCCAAACTGGATTCAAATAATGAATAGGGGGTGTCATGTTCAAGAGCGACACTTACTTCCAATCAATATGAAGATAAGAACATATCCCTTTCCCAAATTTTCCCCCACCATTTCTGGCGAGTACCTCTTTATTTTTATGTAAGCTTGAGGAGGATAACATATGCTTGTTGATATAAGCTTATCCTTCGGATAAGTCCTTCAGAGTATGTTTAACGAACCCTAGGAAGGAGTGGTTTGGTCCCATTACGGGTATGTCGATGTTTGTTTAACAAGTCCAAAGATAGAAAACTCGAAGGTTTTTCATGATTATAGAGTCCGGAAAAAACAGTTAAAAGAGAACTCTCTCAGTTCCTTTTTCATAAAATAGTCTGATGAGACTGAAAAAGAGATAAATTATCGCCCAACATATGCTTTATTCAAATACTTTATCGAGTGTGAAAATAGCAAGGTCACTCGACTATCTTTTCATGTTTAGAGAGTCTGAAAAGAGCTTAAAGAGGACTCCAGGGGGGGTTCCTTTTTCGTATAACCTTGTTGAGCCCGAAAAAGTGATAAAAGTGTGCTCGATCGCGTTCTCCTGTATTTTTGAGCGTGATAACGGACAAAGACCAAGCTCGAGGTTTTGTACAAAAACCATAAAAAACAATCAAAACATACGATGAGGAAGAAAAAATATGTCTGCATCCCTATATATGAACATCGAAGTTGTTACGCCTGCAAAAGTTGCACTCAAAAGGGAATTAGGGATTAGGTTTTAATAAATAAATAATTATAAAAATTCAATAACATGGTAAAAGTAAATATAAAGAAGTAAAAAATCTTTTTACCATATCATTTTAACTTTACCACTATTTGGGCCCAAAAACCCCTCTTTTACCCTTAAAATTCAGCGTCAGATTGCGGGAGTTACGAGCATCCATTCGACGAACCATCAGTGGCAGTGAGGTAGGCTCTTTGTCCTCTACTTTTTCATGGTTTAATTTTTCATTTTCATTGGCAAAAAACACCATTTTGATTTTGTTTTGGAGGTTATTATGGCACTCATCCATTCTCGCAGGTGAGCCCAAAGGCGCCTGCGAGAACCTCGCATTATGCCTAAAGGGCACCTACGAGAACCGCAAAGTATAAAAGTTTTTTAAAAATTTTCTCAATGAAAAGATACCAATTTGTGAATAGAGTTATTAATCTTCTTCTTGTGCTTCTTATGCAGGTATTTGGCCATCACAATGGTTCTGGAATGGTGCAAAAGGGAGCACGAAGAAGATAATTCCATTGCCAGAAATCATCCGCCCACCATTGCCGCTTTGCGAAACTATGGTCTTCTGAAGTACTTTCGTATCCTAGGCATGAGGGCCCAAGTCAGGTTATTAGAGTACCTTCTGCATAGGTGGGATCACGATCAACAAGTATTCCATGTAGGGGTCCACACATTGTCCTTGGATATCGAGGACATTTACTTCTTGACAGGACTGTCATAGTGTGGGTACCACTTGAACCTGATTAGTAGCAGAGGTGGTGGGTTGCCCATGAGTGAGTACTGTCGCTTACATTGTGTTCCAGAGGTAGAGAGGAGCAAGGGGAAAGTTTCCATTTTGGGAGTGTGGGATTTGACCCTCTGTACTATTTTGTTCACCATTGCTCGTATGGCTGAGAGATTCGCTCCTCACATGGCTCTTCAAAGATACTTTCAATATGCCATAGAGTGTACTGAACCTCGGGTTTTTAACTGGGCAGATGCAGTGCTTTGTAGCATGAAGAGGCAGTTGACCAAATGTAGGCGAGGTAACCTAAAGAAATTCGGGTACGAGTCTTTTTTGGTGTCCTTCTTTCTCGAGAGGGCTTCGTTACTGAGGCTGCAGGTTGAGTGGGATTTATCGGCCCCAACAGATCCAAGAATGTTGAGATGGTGTCATCTCATGGCCCGACACGTAGCGGGACCAATTATCAAATATGATGATACGTTCTTTGACTGGTTGTAACCACAGATGCTGATGGTCGACGATTATGCTTATGTCGGGTTGGATTTCTGAGGAGATCCAGACTTAGTCATGCCCGAGGATGCTCAATGGGGGGAACTTGGTAATAAGTACACAATTTTTTTTTCTTTTTTAAATGTTTTTGTGAATTTTATCATATGCAAATGTTTTTTTTTATATGTTTGTCCAAGAACTAAATACAAAATTCATTGTTGATGACACAGATGTGGGACCCTACCAACCTCTTGGTACTTCTCCCATTCAGCGAGGAGGAGAGGTAGCATCAGTTCCATGATGGGATGTCGAGGATTATGAAGTGGTGGAACAAAACCTATAGGTTTTGACAGCAGATATTCCAGACATGCCTCTTGGAGAGGTTCCACGACATTATTAGCGTCATACAGTAGGAGTGTTAGAGTCCATTGGTCGACTGCTCCGTAGGGTTGCCCGGGCAGTCGTGTGTTACTGTGAACGTCATCCATGACGTCACTTTGTAGAAGCTATAAGCTTTATATTTTGACATTTTGGTCCTCGGACAGAACTTTTTGTAAAAAACTCTTTTGATCGTTATATATATATATATATATATATACAGCTTCTACCGGTTTATCTTGTGTTGTGTGAAAATTGATGTGATTGATTTATAAATGATCCAAATGTTTGTCTAATACATAGTTAGCCAATACATCAGTTAATGTATTTATAAATCTAGGAATATGTTGATATTCAATATAATCAAAAAAATGTTCCAAGAGGCGAATTCGCAAATACACCCGTAACAAAGTAGGACTTCGAATAGTATAGACATTACTTAACTGTAGTACTGCAAGCTGTGAATCAAGTCACACAACCAAATGATAGATTTCGAGCGAGATAGCATCAATCAATAATTCGATAACGATGCTATACTCTGCAATATTGTTGGTCGCACGGCCGAGACACACACCTCGTAAGGAGACAAGTTCGTTTGTAGGGGTGTAAATTGCCCATGAAACGGAAGCAAGGTTCTGAGTACTACGGCTAGTGACATCAGCAAAGCCAATGTAGGGTAGCAAAGACTCTGACATCTGGAAATCAAACACAATGTCACATAAGGGCAGAGACCAGATAACGACAAAAGTAAGCTACAGTAACACACAAGAAGTATGATACAATAAAAATACAAGTACTTGTGCACCAGTGATTTTATGCATAGTACTTCTTCAAGTACAACCCATTCCTAGGTTCACTCAAAGGGATACCATCATAATCTACTAACTCATAAGCCCCTTTCTCCAAAACTCATCTAATGATATAAGGACCTCGCCACATGGCTTTGAATTTTCCATCTCCTAGCATATCTCAATCTTGTTCATAGAGGAGAATGAGATCTCCTTCGGAGAAAACATGAGGCTTGACATGTTTGTCGTATTAGGCCTTGACACGTTTTTTCTGAGCTTCTATGACTAGGGTAGCATCGCGTCAAGTTTCAGCTAATCGCATAAGATACAATAGACATTCTTCCTCAGCAAAAGTGTTTGGTAGGAGTTAAACAGCTAGTTTTAAAGAGGGTATCTTGCATTCAATCGGGAGAATGGCTTCCAAACCATAGACTAACTGGAAAGGTGTAAACCTAGTAGCGGACTTGATGGATGTATGGTAAGCCCACAATGCCGAAAACAACATTGTGTGCCAACTTATTTTGTGAATCCCTATCATTTGTCGGAGCATAGTTATGAGAACTCTTTTAATTGCTTCGACTTGGCCGTTGGCTTGTGGGTAATAGGGCGTTGAGTTTTCATGGCGAAGACCCAACTTTTCAGTACTTTTGGACATCATGAAGTTTCTAAAGTGGCTACCATGATCAGTGACGATAACCTGGGGAATACCAAAACGAGCTATGATGTGATTAAAAATGAATAATGTTGCGGTCTTTCCAGTGTTGTCAAATGTCGGCATCGCCTCGACCCATTTCATAAAGTAATCGATAGCTACAATAATGTATCCATGCCCCCCGGCTGAGTGAGGGTGACATGTCATGAAATTAATGCCCCATTTCGCAAAGGAACCAATGGAGACCACAGGATGAAGAGGAGAGGGATGTGACCGTATCTTGTTATTATAAATCTGGCAAGCATGGCATTTTTGAATGGCGATTATGCAGTCGTTAAATAAAGAAGGCCAAAAATACCCTGCTCATAAGATCTTCTGGGCAGTAGCATACCCAAACATATGACCACCACAAGATCCCGAATGGCAGTCATTCAGAGCTCTCTCGGCTTCGTCGAATGTGAGGCAGCGTCGAAAAATAGAGTCAATCCCCCAATGATAAAGAGTATCCCCAAGGATAATATATTGACGAGCTTGGTATCGTATTCGACGTCGGTCAGTACAAGACAAATTTGGCCGGAAAGTCTAGGTTTGGAGATATATGATGATATCGCCATACCAAAGATCATTGGTGTTGATGAGGAAAAGGGATTCATCGAGTAATGAATCAGTTGTTACATTTTCTGTTTCAGAATAGGGAAAGTCGCATATCAACTCAGCAAACACTAAGGACTTCTTGGACTTGGCGCGTTTGAATTCAAAGTCAAACTCCTGGAGTATCACGATCCATTTGGAGTATTTTCCCCCTAGCAATTGACGTGTGAGAATGTGTTGCATAGGGTTGCAATTAGAAATCACTGTAGTCTTGCGTGAGAGGATATAGTGCCGGAAGCGTTGGATGGCTTGGATGGTTGCCAAGGCCAATTTTTTGACATGTAAATACTTGATTTCGGGAGGCGTTAGACTTCGACTCAAGTAGTAGATAACATGTTCATCGTGAGCATCATCCTCTTGGATGAGAACCATACCAATGGTGTAATCCGAGGAAGCAAGGTAGAGGAAATAATCGTGACTGTAATCAGGGGGAAAAAGAAGCAGAGCACGTGTTAGGGACAAGTTCAAGGCTTCAAAAGCGTTGTTGGCGATGGTATCCCATACGAACTTAGACCCCTTTTTCAGGAGCTGCGTAAATCCACAAGTTATCTCGACATAATTTGGGACAAAATGATGAAGAAAGTTTTCTTTCCCCTGCAAACTTTGTAACTGGCGAAGTGTATATGGAGGAGGGAGATTAAGGATCACCTCAACCTTTAAAGGATCCACCCAGATTCCTTGACGTGAAACAATAAAACCTAGAAGTCGGTCGGATGCCACGCAGAAAATTCACTTATGAGGATTCAAACGTATACGGTAGAATCGACAATGGACAAAAATGGCTCAGAGGTGGGTTGGATGATCAACTCGATGCATTGAGTGAGTGGGTAAATCATCCAGATATGGTTGAATGATGTGCTTGATATCATGGAAAGCATAAGACATAGCACGTTGAAAAATTGCGCCAGAATTCTTGAGACCGAAAGGGAGTTTCCGATAGGCAAAAGTACACCAAGGACAAATAAAAGTGGTCTTATGTTGATCCTCGGGAACAATGTTGATTTGATTATACCTGGAGAAACTTTCCATCAGAGAGAAGATTTCACTTCCGACGCAATCATTGACAATTTGATCGACGAAGGGGGTAGGAAAGTTGTCTTTGGGACAAGCTTTGTTGATATCCCTATAATCAATGCATACATGAATTGTGCCCTGTTTCTTGTCGATCGAGACAGGATTGGAAACCCAGTTAGTGAGGGCCACCGGGTAAATAAAGCCATCTTTAAGAAGTTTCTTGACTTCAAGCTTGATAGCAGCCGCTTTACATGGGTGAACTGGAGAAAGGCGTTTCCAGACGGGTTTAGCGTCAGGGTATGTCTTGATCTCATGTGTCACAATGTCGGGGTCGATACCCGACATTTCTTCGTAACTCCAGGCGAAGATGTCACGAAACTCTTTGAAAAGGGATGTGTAGGTGACGATATCGTCAGAGGAACACGAAGCTCCGATATGGACATTTTTCGACAATCCCACGTTTGACGAATATGTCGAGGGGAATAGTGGGCGAGATATTGCTTAAGTTCCCTTCAGAAAACATATCATGTGTGCACTCAGGAACGGTTGAGATGACGACAACGGTCGACGGGGTCAAGATCCGTTGATAGTTCTCAAGGGTATGTTGCTCCAGGAAGAGGATGGAACGATGATGTCCATAGTCCCAAGAGGTGTCCTCCAAGATAGACATGATCATCTCGTCTGTGGGAAAAATGACACGGAAGGGATCGGGAGACAACTCACCAAGAGAGGGGGTAGAAGGTGTTGCCGATTGAATGGACTGATAGGCGGATTCGACTGGGCTTAACGGCATTTCGTCACCATAATGAAGATAATCTCCAGGTTCAGGTACTATCCATGAGTCGTGAGACGCAGGAAGTTCATGAATTGAGGTAGAGATCATGTTGATTGAAGCAATGGATGAACATGGAACATCGGGCGATGGAATGGGGAAAGTACCCATTAACAAAGAGTCTTTGAGAAGGCCTACACCGATGTTCTCATAACCCAGTGGGTTTTTAGCAATGAACGGTATGTTGCCAGTACGGGTATCAGAATTGAAGAAGGCTAATTGGTCGACGGTGATGACCTTTCCTTGATGTGGGAAACGTACCACACGGAAAAGGGTCGAGACAACAGTGTGCATGGAATCGATCCAGCTATGGCCCAGCAAAAGATTGTAATCAAGGGGAGCGTCAAATACTTCCACTTCGACTTGGACCATTTTTCCTTCTAACGTGATGGGAAATGAAGGAAGGACACCATAGGACTTAAAACCAGATCCATTGAAGGCTTTGAGAGTGTTCTGGGATTCATTCAAAGAGGGAGAGCCAATGGCCTTCCAGCAAGTAAGAAACATGACACACGTCGAGGCACCCTTGTTGATAACGATTCGGAAAATGTTTTTGTCAGAGACAATCACTTGGATCTAGAATGCGAGTTGAGGGGGTAACCTTGGAATGTGATCTTCCAAGTCAAAAATTATTAAATTTGTATCCGTCAGGTCAATTCCACTGATATATTTCAACAGTGCCTTCCGTTTTGTGGGACAACTTTGAAGGACTTCGAGGGCTGACATCGCAGAAGGTGCTTGGGCCAGATCTTCAACAATGTTGTAGTTCTAGGCAGCACGAGCATGTGGATTGAAAGCTGATTTTTGAACGACGCCCTTTGGGGGGCTCGAAGAACTGTGTCGAGGCTCGTTCATTCAAGATGAAGAGGATCATTGGTAGGTGGAGTCGCGAGAGAGGGTTTTACCAAGGAAGGAGGTAGATCATCAACCTTCTCTTTAGAGGGAGAATAATCTTTGGCTCGAGTGGTGAGTGAAATGTCATTCTGCTTTGAATCGCCAGTACACATCAATACATAGGATGTAGTAGAAGATGAGGGTTGGTCATGAATGACCAACTAAGCCTGTTGTTGAGACAGGAAGGGTTGAGACAAAACGGCTGGAGCAGATGGTTTTGGAGCTCCTTGAAGGAACTTAGTGACCTCGACGCGTCATGGAAAATCCTTCGTGTAGTGATCATCACCATAGATAAGACAAGGGTATCAAGGTTTGCGTTTATCCTGATCATCAATAGGTGTAGTTTTGGTTCACTCTGCTTGAGAAGTATTTTTGTCCTCCTTATTCTTACCCCTTCCCTTTTTTGATTTGTTTTTACCAGCTAGGGTAGATTGAACTGTATTTACCTCAGAAGTCTTCCCAGTGGGAGGGGCAGGAGACGGAGCATTTTGAACATTAGAAGGAGCGAGTTTGGGGTTGGTGCTTGATGCGGAATGTGGTTGGGCCTAGAAAGTGCCAATCACACCATCGACTGCATGAGAAGCAGCTGGAGTAGTTGAAGTGGTGGAAGTGGAAGGACGAGGTAAGTCAGGTAGTAAATCGTAAAGGGTACCCATTTGTGAGTAAACGAGGTCAAGGTATTGAGCACAACTTATGGCTTGCTCTTCCATGACTACTCCATCCATGGTGATGTCACGACCGATGTCGTTCACAAATGATTTGGTGAACCACTCTACCAGCAACTGATCGGGGAGTTTGAGTTTGATGAGACTTCATCTCCGTCGCCACTCATGGATGTGATTGGATATATGAGTGGCTTTGTTTTGTTTGAAAGAACTCAAAATCTCGGTCCCCATTTCATAACGAATCGGTAACTAGTAGTGTGTGAGGAAAGACATAGCTAGGGTGTTGAAGTCAGCAAAGAAACCTCATGGTAATTCTATATACCACTTCGCAACAGAACCTGTGAGGGTTTGTTGAAAAAGACATAAACGAATAGAGTCATCCATCAATGAGTTGTATGAACACCAGAGATGAAAATTCATGACGTGATTGTTCGGGTCCTCTCCTACTTTGCCATCGAATTTAGGGATGTCTGATGGTAGCTTGGCTGGTATAGTAGGCCATTAGGGAGAGTGACGAATTGTATCATTTAAAATCCGTGATAAATCCGGAAGATCCAAAGTGGCCAAGAAGGGTAACTGTCGATTCACCTGTGGGTACTGGTGGCTTTTGGGGGGAAGCCCTGTCGACAAACTAGTAGGACCATAAGCATTCTGCATATAATGTGAAGAGCCAGGTAGATTCGGTGGTGGTTGGAGAGGATAGTATCTCATGGGATTGTATCCTGGAACTGAGAGGTGAGTTTGAGCATTCGAGCCCCAAATGGGATTGAACGTACCTGGATATGGTTGGCCTATACTAGGGGGTATCATAGATGCAGTCAGAAACTACTGCCCCCCAGTCAATTGAGGAGGATGTTGTATCAACTGATTCCAATACTGGGCCAAGGAAAAATTTATGTTTTGTCCATAAGGTGGGGTCGATCCTCCTAGCGAAGGTGGTGTTCCAATTTGGGGCAGCGTTCCAATTGGGGGTTGTGTTCCAATTGGGGGTTGTGTTCCAATTGGGATTTGCGTTCCAATAGAAATTTTCCCGTTGAGAGGGGGTTGAGTCATGCCACCTTGGTGAAATTTTCCACCGACGGGAATCTGGTAATTTGGTGTGAATGATGGAATAGTTCCACTAGGATTAAGACTTCCAGTGGAGGATGAGAAAGGTCCTCCAAAAGGAAATTGAGGGAGTGTCAAAATAAAACTGGGAAGAGAGTTCCCAGAAGATGAGGGACCACCAAGAAAGCCAGATGGGGTTTGCATAGGAGTGGGAATGGAAGCATTCAACGCACAGTATCTAGGTGGTAATGTTGGGGTGACGTTGGGCGTACGCAGTGTGCTGATGGGGGTGAGACTAACCGCAGTAATCCCAGTGTGAACACTCGTAGTATCTTTGTGATGGGCCATTTCGATAGGGATGGTCAAGATGTGGTTAGATCGTGGGGCGTCCGTACCAGGAAAATAATAGGCGGTAGTAAATGGTACTGTCTCTAGGCTAGAGATTTTAGAAATCACAGGTGAGATGATGGTTTCAATGCCTGATCCTGCACCAAAAAGGTCTCGTCGAAAAATGCCCATGGACCAAAAAGGATCTTGGCCTTCTATGCCTGGAAAGAGTCCAACCGGTGATCCAGAAGACACAACAACTAAATCTCCAGAAGAATTCAGTTGTATAAATTGTCGCTCAGAATTGGGGTGAAGTCGAAAGTCCTCTCAAGTATTGGTAATTCAGAAATGTTCTAGAGAGTCAGTTCATTCCACTTGTGGCGTGGTAACATCTTGTACTTCACTCTGTCGAGGAGAGCCCTCAGGTGAACTTGTAGGAAAGAGTTGAGAACCTTCCAGATGCTCTGGAGATAAACCCTGCATTCTACGTGAACGATGTGGAGGAGTTATTGTAAACGAGTGACAAACTTATGAAGAAAAAATGTATGGCCAACTTTGGTAAACAAACATCATGCACTAGTAAACAAAATCTAGGAAACAATACCAAGCAAACAAGACCTTCTAATTCCG
>JASDQU010503958.1:0-21319 GCA_032191745.1 Picea mariana
CTAGGACACCTCAATAGAATGGAGTTGTTGAAAGAAACAATAGGATAGTACAAGAAATGGCTCGAACAATGATAATGGATTCGAAGTTGACAAATATTTTTTGGACACAGGTAGTGCATACAATAGTTCACATTCAAAACAGAGTAATTCTCAGAAACAACATTGATAAAACTCCATACGAGCTATGGAAAGGAAGACCAACAAATGTGAAGCACTTCAGAGTTTTTGGAAGCAAATGCTACATCAAAAGAGAAGATGGCAGAATGGGAAAGTTTGACTCTCGTGTGGACAAAGGAATACTTGTTTGTTACTCAAGTACAACGAAATCATACAAGTGTTACAATCTAAGATTAAACAAAGTTGTGGAAAGCATCAACGTAACAATTGATGAAACAGGCATACCGGAATCAAAGAAAGAAGAAAACAAATCATTGGAACAACTTTTTGAAGAAGAAGATGAAAAAGAAGAAGAAGAGGAAGATGAAGATGAATATGAAGAGAATCCAATAGAAGTAGAAGAGAAAGTTCAACAAGTATCTCCAAAGACACCTAGCAAATGAGTATAGAAGAATCATCCTTCAGATCAGATTATTGGAAACAAAGATGCAAGAGTTGAGACTAGAAGAAAAATCTGTTCACCAGAACAAACACACCTAGCACCCTTATCTACAATTGAACCAAACTGTTTTGAAGAAGCCAACAAGGATTAATTTTATAATAAGGCCATGGATGAAGAATTGGATCAAATAGAGAAAAATGACACTTGGGAATTGGTTCCAAGACCAAAGAATAAGAATGTGATCGACACAAAATGGGTTTTTAGGAATAAATTGAATGAAGATGGACAAGTTACAAGGAACAAAGCTAGATTGGTATGCAAAGGATATGCACATATTGGAGGAATCAACTTTGAAGAGACATATGCCCCAGTTGCCAGAATGGAAGCAATCCATTTTCTTTTAGCTTATGCATGCTCCAAAAATGTTAAAGTATATCATATGAATGTAAAATCAACTTTTTTGAATGGGGAACTTGAACAAGAAGTCTACATTGAACAACCAGAAGGATTTCAGTTGTCAGAGAACACAGATTATGTGTGTAAATTAAAGAAGGCCTTGTATGGTCTAAAACAGGCTCCTAGAGCATGGTACTCCAGACTAGATAAGTATCTGCAGCAGGCAGGGTTCAGAAAAGGAAGTGCAAACAACAACTTCTACATCAAGGTAATATTTTATTAATTGAAGTTTATGTTGATGATATTATTTTTGGTAGTGATGATGACATGTTAAGCCAGAAATTTGCAAAAGACATGCAGAGTGAATTTTAATGTCATTACTTGGAGAACTATCCTTCTTTCTGGGACTTCAGATACGTCAAAGAAACCAAGGAATTTTTATTTTTCAAACCAAGTATATCATAGAAATGCTAAAGAGGTTCGGAATGGAAGATTGCAAACCAGTTATCACTCCCATGCAAACCAGTTGTAAGTTGAGCAAAGATGATGATTCAAAGTCTACAAATCAGAGGCAATATAGGTCAATGATTGGCATCCTACTATATGTGACAGCATCCAGACCAGATGTAATGCAGGCAGTTAGACAGGTGGCATGATTTCAAGAAGCACCAAAGGAATCACATGTATTAGCAATAAAGAGGATCTTCAGATATCTCAAAGGAACATAAGAGTTTGGATTATGGTATCCAAAAGGAAAAGATCTATCACTTATGGCCTACACTGATGTAGATTGGGTAGGTTGTATTGATGACCGACAAAGCACCAGTGGAGAAGCGTTCTACTTAGGTGAGTGTTTGGTATCATGGCTAAGAAAGAAACGATCATCGGTATCTCTATCTACAACTGAGGCAGAGTATATTGCAACAACAACATGTTGTATATAGGTTCTTTGGATGAAACAAACTTTGACAGATATACAGGCTGAGTATGATGAGACCATTCCAATATATTGTGATAATACAAGTGCCATCAGTATCTCAAAAAACCCAGTGATGCATTCCAAGACTAAGCACATTCCAATCAAGTATCACTTTCTATGGAAACAAGTTGCAGAAAAGAACATCAGAGTTGAGTATGTGGGCACAAAAGAACAAGTGGTAGACATATTTACAAAACCAGTTCCACGGGAAGCCTTTGAACATCTTTGCCAAAGACTTGGAGTTATTCCTACTCCAAAAATGAATGCTTTTTGAATGCTTATCTTATATGTCTTAGATGTAGACGAGGAAGCACCATAAGAGGACAGTCTGTCAAGGGGAGCAGCCCCGGATGGAAAGATACCTTTTCCATTGATGACAAAGGGGGAGAGATTTATCATATGTAGAGGACAGAGGCATGGTTTCAGGGGGAGCATGAGTGATATGATTTCAGTGTTGCATCAGAGTGTTGCCATCAATGTCAAAGGGGGAGATTGTTGATTAAGGTTGGTTGTCATTGATGTCAACTCTTGAAGAAAGACCCATAGCACAAAGGTTTGGGTAATGGAACCAATAGTGTTTGATGTAAATATGACACATTATTGTTTTTTCATGGTTGATAAGAAGTAAATATGGATGAACTCGAAAGTGGTCCCCTTATGGTGAAAGCCCTCACGGGAAGACGCTTTGTGGAGTAACATAACCCATGCTTAATTGTGNCATAGCACAAAGGTTTGGGTAATGGAACCAATAGTGTTTGATGTAAATATGACACATTATTGTTTTTTCATGGTTGATAAGAAGTAAATATGGATGAACTCCAAAGTGGTCCCCTTATGGTGAAAGCCCTCACGGGAAGACGCTTTGTGGAGTAACATAACCCATGCTTAATTGTGGAATAATGAGATGAAGGAGAGTGAATTTGTGAGGGAAAATATCCTATATGGATATTTCTTGTCATGTCATTTCCGGTGGTATGTGGAATGTCACATAATTCCTCATGGTTAGAGAGTTATGGCCATGAGAAGTTGGAGACCCCAGGTTTAGGTAATGGACCCAAGTTTGTTTGATGGGTAATGGTATGAGTTATGATATATTTTTAGATAATACTATTCTATATCGATAGTACATGTCATGCCATTTTTAGTGGTATGTAGAACGTCACATAACTCCTCACAGTTTGAGAGTTATGGCCTTATGAAGTTGGAGGACCCTCATATGTCATCTAGAAGCCCCAAAAGGTCAAAGTAATCAAAGTGGTTTAAGATATTTTAAAAGGTAAATAATAAAGTGAAGTGATGAGTGTATTATAATTCAAAGTGAATACAAAATAAATTATTTCAATAATAATTTTAATGAATAAATTAGAAGTGGACCCAACCCTAAAATAAGGAAAGTGGGGCGAAGTGACCTAGAAGATGTTTTTAAGGAAGCTACTTGGAGAGTATAAATAAGAGGCAAGGCTCTCTCATTTGAATCACACTTGAAAATATTGAATATATATAGTTTTCTGAGGTTTAAAAGTGATATCTAAGCCGAAATTCTGAGGAAAGCGAAGAAAATAAGGCTGAAATGCAAGGAAGGATAAATTCTTTTGATGGTGCTTTCTAAGGTATGCTATTTTCAGGTCATCTCACCATTTTCGCTATAACTTTTTTTCTATAATGATTCAGATACTGAAGTTTCTATGAAAGTGAGAAAACATATCCAAGTATCTTTGGTTAAAAATTCATCTTGTGGTTCGTTGTATTTTGCGTGTTACACTCTATGGAAAATAGGGTTTGTGGCCAGTCCTGAAACTAGTCAAAATCAAGTGTTTCGGGAAAAAACGTCATAACTTCTTCATAACATATCCAATTTTAGTGAGACAAAATGTTCTGGTTGGGTTACAGTCTTTAGTATTCGTTTTAACAATTTCAAATCATTTCATAAAACATTTTGTGTGGGTCACGCTCTACAAGTTCGCTCTCTAGAATAAGACAAAATTCAGCAAGGTTTGTCATTTTTGCTATAATTCCTTTTTTGAGAGGTTCCAAATAGTTCCACTTGGAGAATATGCATAAAAAACATTGAATAACATTGTATATCAGTTTCATAGCTTTAGACATTACAGGTTCAAAGTTATGATTACTTCAAGTTAGGGATGTTGACTAATCCAAAACTAGGCATGTGAGACTAAAGAAAAGTTTGATGAAAATGCTAGTATCTTGTTTTTAAATTTAAGGAAGGTTTGTAGGAATGTGATCATATACACCAGGTCTATTATATAGCTAAAAATCATATTTGGATGATAAAATTGATGAGGTTTTTTGGTTGTGGCACATGTTGAGTACATGGTTGAAACAAGTAGTTGATGAGTTGACAGATACATGAAGTGTATAGTTGATGATGTTGGTAAATATTGATGATTCATAGTTTATGAGTAGTTGACACATGATTGGAACATACTTGGTACATGGTTGGATGCACTTGGTTATGGTACAGGTTGATTACAGGTTGGTGTGTGGTTGATGCACTTGTTTATGGGACAAGTTGATTACAGGTTGGTGCATGGTTGATGCAATTGTTTATGGTACAGGTTGATTATAGGTTGGTGAATGGTTGATGCACTTGTTTATGGTACAGGTTGATTACAGGTTGAGGTATAGGTTGATGCATGGTTCAGACTTATTGGTACAGGTTTATAACAGTATATCTCACAGTGATAGTATAACAGTGGTTCCATCATTCTACTTCTACTTCAGGGTGGCAGAATGGGGCAAGGACAGGTGGTTGTAGCCACCTTCCAGTTGTAGTCGGAGAACATTCGGGGTTGTAGCCTCCTTTTGGTTGTAGCTAGAGATTTGGGGAGTTGGAGCTTCCCTCCGGGTGTAGCCTGAGAAACTAGGAGGTTGGATCCTCCTTCCAGTTGCAGCTAAAAACAAAGGAAGTTGGTGCTTCCAATGAATGTAATTCTTCAAGACATATAAGAAAAAGCATTTCGTGGTTTTCTCCCAATTTGGGTTTCCACGTAAAACACTGGTGTACTGTGCATGTGTGTGATTTTTTATTTATTACTGCTCATTATTGGATAATAATTCTACATTGATATAACATTTGAAGGAAAAGGATTATAATTAAGTTATTACTGATTCACCCCCCCTCTCAATAATCCAACAATTCCATGTTTTGACATCTCCATTCCAAACCTCTTTGAACTTTTCTAGAATCCCAACTAGCCATATTCGTTTATTCTTTTTGGAATCCCAATTAAAATTTCATCCTTATCTAGATCCTAGTCATTGAGCACCACCCAGAGCTGTAAAAACCAATAATTGACAATTTTTTGGAAAAATTAAGAAGAAATGGCTAGTGGCCCTAGATTTTACTTTTGTATCCTTTGTCTTGATGAATATACCATTTAAATTTTGTTTGATTTTGAGTTTTTATTCTCCTATTATGGCCAAAACAAATTTTTGGCTCCATACTTTTTTTATCCTTGCTCGCCTTTCTCCTTTCCTTTCCTCCTCTCTTATGTTTCCTCTTACCTCTTCCTTTATTGTATTCCCTTCTCCTCTTCTCTACCTTTAATTTTTCCCTTCCTCAATGATCACTAAAAACCCTTCATGGACTGTCCTTGTTTTGACAACTCCATTCCAAACCTTTTTGAACTTTTCTAGAATCCCAACTAGCCATATTCGTTTATTCTTTTTGGAATCCCAATTAAAATTTCATCCTTATCTAGATCCCAGTCACTGAGCACCAACCAGAGCTGTAAAAACCAATCATTGACAATTTTTTGGAAAAATTTAGAAGAAATGGCTAGTGGCCCTAGCCTTTACTTTTGTATCCTTTGTCTCGATGAATATACCATTTAAATTTTGTCTGATTTTGAGTTTTTATTCCCATATTATGGCCAAAACAATTTTTTGGCTCCATACTTTTTTTATCCTTGTCCTCCTTTCTCCTTTCCTTTCCTCCTCTCTTATGTTTCCTCTTTCCTCTTCCTTTATTTTATTCCCTTCTCCTCTTCTCTACCTTTAATTTTTCCCTTCCTCAATGATCACTAAAAACCCTTCATGGACGGTTGGTGAAATCCTTGTATCAGTGATCGTTCAAATACTTTGTATCTAATATCCACCAAACCTTCTACTGGTGATCAACAAAATGCTTCGTATAGGATATCAAAAAAAACCTTCTATCAACGATCAGTGAAATCCTTTGTATCAACGATTGAAGAAAAACCTTATATCAATTATCGATGAAATCCTTTGTATCTGTGATTGACAAAAACCTTTTATTGGAAATTGGAGAAAAAGTATCTTTTGATGGTCACGGAAAAGGTATCTTTCGATGGTCAGGGAAAAAGTATCATTTGAAGGTTGGTGAAAAGGTTCCTATCGATGATAAAAAATAATTCTTCTATCGATAATCGAGGAAAAAGTATCTATCGATGATCAACAAAAAGGTTCATATTGGTTATTGTACAAAAGATTTTTATCGACGGTTGGGGAAAAATTCTTTATCAACGATTTAAGAAAAGGTTCATATCGAAAATCAACAATTTAAAAAAAAAATCATCAGAGATATTGGAAAACTACACTTTTTCAGAGACTTCCGAAAAACTCCATCGACGGTCTTAATTTTTCTTCACATTACCGAACTTGTTTAACTTGTATTTTTTTTCTCTAAATACACATTGGATCTAGACCATTGATCTCAAGATAAAATGGGATCTCATTCGTTGATTCCCCAAACTTTTTCAATTTTTTTCAAACTCAAAATTTTTTCTGTGAATTCCACTTTTATCCATCGATGATAGGCAATTTTCTTATTTGTCAAACTAAATTTTGTTCCCACTTTACCGAATTTTATTGAACACCAAAACTTTTTGGCAAACCTTGAAATTTTCTTCGGTGAACTTGAAAATTTTAATCAACCCAAAATGAATCTCGACCATTGATCACCAAGTTAATTTCAATTTTTAGATAGTTGGCTTAAGTTGATGGACAATTGGTTTGGACTGTTGGTTGTCATTCATGTCAACCCTTGGAGAGTGATATTGTAGATTTATGTCAACCCTTTGTGATTTATTTCAACCTTTGGAGAGTGATATTGTAGATTAATGTCAACCCTTAGTGATTGATGTCAACCCTTGGAGAAGTCTGATAGTGAATTTTGGTAGCATAAAGGCATGGGTAAGGGACTAGAATCTGTTTGAGGTATAAAAGAATGAATATCAATGAATTTATAGGTAATACTATTCAAGATGGATAGTATATGTCATGTTATTTCAAGTGATATGTGGAATGTCACATAACTCCTCACGATTATAGAGTTATGACCATATGAAGTTGGAGAACCCTCATGAGTTATCTAGATGACCTTAGAAGGTCAAAGAAGTCAATTATTCTAGAAGATCCTAGAAGAAGCGTACTATTCGAATTGATGGTAAATAGGAGTTAATCATGGGTATAGTTTTTTCATTAAGAAAATAATTAAAATTAAACTAGTTGCAACAAGAAGTTGTGATGAGAAAATTGAATAGTCAAAGTGGTTGACCAAGGAATAAATTAAATAATAAAGTGGTTGAAAAAAAAAGAAGTTAGTTAAGGGAAAATAAGTTATGAATGGAATAATTATGGAAAATTTGATTGCAACAAGTTGTGAGTTAAGAGACATTATTTAAATAATAAAGTAGTCAAAGTGGTTGCAAAGAGAAATTATTTAAATAATAAAGTGGTTGCAACAAGAAGTAGTGAGTTTACTATTTATGGATAATTCAAAGTGGTTTCAAAGAAATTAATTAAATAATAAAGTTAGTTGCAACTAGGAGTGGATAACTTACTATTTGTGGAAGATGATTAAGTTAAGTCGACAAAGTGGTTAAGTGGAAAAAGTGGCTAAGCGGACAAAGTGGTTAAGTGGACAAAAGTTGATACTTCTAGAGGAAACTACTTGGAGAGTATAAATAAGAGAGAAATGGTCTCCCATTAGCACCTATTGAATATCATTGAATATCTATTTTGTGAAAGGTTATTTGGGCAGGTATTATTGATAGAGGAAAAGTGCGGTAGAAAAATCGTGATAGGAAAAGTGCAGTAGAAAAATCGTGGTAGGAAGAGTGTGCTGGACATATTTTCATTAATTTCAACTACCGATGTAGTTACATTATAATGATGAGTTGGTATGAATAAAGAGATGAAATTCCATGTACAAAAGGACTAACAAATTAAGAGCTTAGGAGGGTTAGCGACTGAAGATCAGAAGCTCAGAAGAGATAACACACATGAATCTTAGAAGGGAAATCACAGTGCAAAAACATGATCGAGATCACAATGTCCATAGGAAAAACCAGGACCATTGGATATGAAAGAGACAGATCAAGGGCAGGGATTGATTGTGGAGCACGAAGGGAAAATTAAACTACACACTATTTCCAATCCTGCAATTAGTCTAGATCATCACATCTCATCGAATCAAAGATCGATGACTATGGTTGATCCACCAATTGATCAGATTAAGTCATGACCATTCGATATGAAAGCGCCAGATCAAGGGTAGGGATTGATTGCGGAGGGAAAATGTACAATTAAACTATACATTATTTTCAATCCCGTAGTTATTATAGATTGTCATATCTCATCGATTCAAAGATTGGCGACTATGGTTAACTCACCAAAAATCATACAACTTCAATTGTGGAGTTTGGGTGATGAATTAAACCACACACAAGTTATGGTTCCGCAATCCACATCAACCCTTGGATCAAGTTAAGTGGAAGGATAGGATAAGCAAAGAAAAATACCATCTGATACGAAGTCCCGAAGTATATGAGGACCATCTGATCTATTCAAAGCGTGCTAAGGTAGAAGTGGTCAACTTCGACACTGACCACTTTGGGAAAAAAGGGTTTAAAACAAGTAAGATCACCTAAAGGTCGAAATCCTGAAGCAAATGTGAACTGTTCGATATGAATAACACTTCGGGAGATATTAGGACCATTAGATCATGTTTAATGGAAGGACATAGTAAGCCACAAATGTCCTGAAATAGATGTAAGTCGTCTAATCTAAGGAAACACTTTGGAATATATCCTAACCATTGGATCGAGGAAAGTAGAAGGATAGGATAAGCAAGGCCAGAGGCTTGAGATCCTGAATAGCCAAATTCTTGACATTCGTTGGATCGTGTTAAGTTTTTTCAAGTTAAAGAATGAGCATTGGATGAAGTCAATTTACTTGAGGTTTACACTTCAAGGAATCTCACTTTGGGAGAACTAGGAAGTGGAGAAATTGAATTAGCAGAAGTCATGAAGGTCGAAGTCCCAAAGTGTATATGAGTCATTTGATTAGTGGAACACATTAGAAAGTATCTTGACCATTAGATCAAGGACAATAACATGTGCTATATGAAGAGATCTACATCAGCAAGGACATGTGGCATAATCAGATAATGACAAGTGTCAAATTCCCATAGGTACTTTAAGCATATGTAAGCCACGAATATAGGTGACACATGGTAGCAACTCAGAAACTGCCACATCAACAAGTTATGTCACTCTAAAAGCTTTTACTTTGGGAGTTTCACCACCAACAAATTCCCTAAGTCCCGAAGGTCGAAGTCTCTAAGTGGACACGAGTTGTCTGATCTGAAGAACACTTTAGGAGAATTCTCAACCATTGAAGATTATGAAGATGTGTCTTTTATTCAGAATATTTGTAAAGAGGCTAGAAGTCATGAAGGATGAAGTCTCGAAGTATCGACAGTCATCSATCTCATCAAGAGATTAAAACACGACCGTTGATTTTGATAAGTGATCAAGCACTCACTTGGCCTAGCATCTGGTCACCACCTAAGGATGTATGGAATAAAGAAACAAAGGTTGAAAGATTAAGCAACGCTTAAATTAATAAATCTATGGTCCTGCATGTATGGTCACATGTAAATGGTTTGAAGGAAGTGCCTCATCAGAACTTGGTTTCTATAGTATTTGTAAAGATTTGGAATCAAGTTAAAAAGGCAATCGATCCATATCTATGATCGATTTAAAAACAGGTTAGATGATTGTTAAAATGATGCGTGGATATGAAAAATCATGTTAATGAATGTGTTACTTAAAAACATGGGTTATGTAATATTAAATGAGGATACATGTTGTTTGTGAAGAGTTGTGTTGAAAAGTTTAAAGGCTTATAAATATGCTGAGAAGTGAATTAGAAAAGTGTGTCTATTAATGTCTTATTGAAGATCAATAAAAAAATGAGTCAGAGAAACATTTATGCAATCCAATGTTTGATATAGAAGACCTTTATTGGACTGCAATAGATAYAATGAAGATTAAATGATAGAAATAGAGAGAGGGAGTAGTCATGGCATGATACAAAAGTTTTCGAGAATCTAAAATTAAGGGTGGTTGGGTGGTGAAAGGGCGGGCTGGAGCTTGCAGGGGACTAGGTGATTCCTTATCARTTTTAGCTAACTAAATAGGGGGATGTAACCTCCTACCAGTTGGTGTTGGTGAACAAGGGTGTGGGTGCATCTTGATCAGTTTGTGTTGATCTAAAAGGAAGCACATCTTATTTCTATGTAACTTGTAAAACATAATTTTTCAGTTAATAGAAAAGTGTTTGTAGTTTTTCAAATTGGGTTCAATGATAAATATTGTGTTAAAATATTGATTTCATTAACAAAAGAAAAATTGATAAAATTATTTTGTCATTGATTCACACCCCCCCCCTCTTAGTGACAAGATCTGGTCCTTCAATTGGTATCAGAGCAAGTCTCTTCACTAAGGGTTTAAATCACTTGAAGAGAAATATTCATCGGTATGGATCAGCAGTTGAAGATGTCATAAAAAATCCCCCTATATGATGGTGAAGACTATGTTTTTTGGAGTGTTAGAATGAAAATCTATCTTATGTCCATTGGATCGGAAGTATGGACATTAGTTGAAAAAGGATATGATGTTCCAAAATTCACTCCCACAGAAGAAGAAGATAAGAATAAATTTTGGGAACATGTAAAGGCTTTAAACACACTACAAGATGGATTGAGTCAGAAGA
The DNA here is from genome assembly GCA_032191745.1 of Picea mariana. NCBI lineage: Eukaryota > Viridiplantae > Streptophyta > Pinopsida > Pinales > Pinaceae > Picea > Picea mariana. The sequence goes on from JASDQU010503958.1 coordinate 10,977, forward strand.
TCCTTGCTAAAGTACTAAACTGTCAAAATGAAAAACAACTCTAGGATAAATTGGAAACTATATATGCAGGAGATTCTAAGGTAAAGAGGGCCAAACTTCAGACTCTCAAAGCAAAATATGAAGGTCTAAAAATGAAGGATGAAGAAAATATCTCATAGTACCTCGAAAGAGTTGATAATATTGTTAATGCAATCAAAGGTTTGGGAGTAGAAGTGTCAGACAATGAGATAGTTGAAAAAATACTAAGAAAACTACCTATGATATACAATCCTAAAGTGTCCACTCTTGAAGATTGAGAGAATCTAGATAAACTCACCATGGATGAATTGTATGGAATCCTCATAGCCTATGAGTTAATATTAGGTCATGAGAACCTCCCACAAGGAGAGTAAACCTTCAAGGTTCTCAAGAAAACAAAAAAATCAGAATCAAAAACCTCAATCCATCCATGATGAAGAATCTTATGTGAAGAAGCCAATTTTATTAAAAAACTTCAGAAAGGACTGGGGAGGTACAAAGACAAGCTGCCTTTCAAATGTTTTAATTGTGGCAAGGTTGGTCACTTTGCAGCCAAGTGTCCCTATCCCAAGGAGGACCCTAAATATGAAGAAGAAAAAAATAAACAATACAAAAAGAAGGGAAAACCCAACTACAAGAAAAAGTTTTACAAAGGGAAAAATATTTTTTACTTAAAAGAAGAAAACAACATTTCATTAGAGTCTAGTGGCAATGATGATGATGAAGTCCTTTTTCTAGGTATTGAAGAGCCTAATGAGATAGAAGAAATTGAGCATGAGGAAGAGTCATTAGTTGAAGAGGAGGTTAATATGGAAGAATAAATTCTCAGTGCCTTGGTTGATTTAAGAAGACACAAAACTAGATATAGACAACTAAAATGTTTTTTACTTGAAAAAAAGGAAAAACATGAACAGAAAGAAAAAGAGATGGAGAAACTCATGAGAAACCTAAAAAACCAAATCCTAGAAGCTAATAGGATGGAAGTGTTAGAATAGAATGTATGTGCTCATTTAACCATAGGCAATATCACTATTGTCACCCAACCATAGGCTGAAGCTACCACCAAACACCTTAACCTTGACAGAGAATCATTCCGGAAGAAAACCCTAGGCTAGATAGCCAAAAAAGATAGTGCACCTCTCTCCAAGTATAACGTACCAAATAGGAGTAATAAGAGATGATCAGAGAGTCCAAACCATAACCAAGAGAGATTTCAGGCCAAAACTAAAATATTCTAGCTACAGTAGCTGCAACGGAAACTCTCCTCCAAAATTGCACACAAACTGGCCAACTGTAGTGTGCACAAGTGTTGCTTTTGCAGTTTTGAGAATGCCTATCTAAATGAAGACTGGCCTCTTGTATTTATACTAAAACTGGAAAACTGCCTGGGCCAACTTCTCATCCTCGGTGCCTATTTATTTAGTATATAATATTTCCTTTAGTAGACTTCTTCTGTTGGAGGCTAATAACCTAATACAAATTATCCTCTTGAGCCGAATTGTCTTCTAGGTTTATTAGCCAACTAATTTATGGTTTCTTCTTGCTTCCCAAAATATTTGATTCTCGTCAAGTTTACACGTGGAGGTAAATACCTCCTACAACTACCATAATATCAACACTCCCTCCTAGATAGAGAGGTATTTGAAAGTAATGGTCTTGAGCACAAATATACCATATACCCGGTAGCATCAACATAGTCGTATAGATTATCTCATGACTAGATCATGAGCAACATCATCACTATCAATGTCATCAACTACATCATCTCTCGAAACTATACTCCATATGAGTAATCAAACATGATGCTAGATAAGTCACTCACTCCACAGAGTGACACAACAACCATTCTTCTAATTTGGACATATGTCCTAGAAGAATAAATGTTCTGAACCATTTTCCATCTGGGAAATATCTCTCCATTGATCATCCATCTAGTTGATAGTCTTCAAGGCAATCAGAACAATGTAATTCAATAGAACACAACTGTGTCTATCCATAGTACTACACAACTACAATCCAGTGGTACACTACCACACCAAGTAGCACACAGTTACTTGATCAGTGACATATAGTCACAATTAGTGGAACACATCCATCGTAGTAGTATACATCTACTATCCAAAGACATACAATCTCCATAACAATCATATCATCTGATATCAACATGCACAGAAAACATTGTTATAATATAAACCACTACTACATATTGAAAAATTTGCGACAACCACTTGCGATGAAAGTACTCTTTCGTCGCAACATGCAAGAGAAAAAGTTAATTTTTTCTAAATCCACCTTGTATTCATCACTATATCGACGCATGTAGTTTGACTAAAATATTATGTTCAATGTTCATCACAATATGGACGACTGTAGTTTGTCTGTCGCAAGAGCGACGACTCACCTAACCTTAAAATTGACCGTTAAAATGACCTAAAATAAATAAGTGTAAAAAGAAATATTTTTAGGTCAACCGAAAATTGGACTATAAATATTTGACAATTTAAAGATGTTGCAACAAACTTGCTATAACAACGACGGTTCCGAAAGGGTATTTTTGTGCGGAAAAATGTTGCAGAATGTTGTTAGAGGTGGGGAAAAAAGTAAAGCAGGTGAAAAGGGTGATGGTAGATGTTATTGCCCTTGTAAAAAATGTTTCCTCAGATGTCCCGTAATAATTTTAATGGCAACAACTACAAAACATTGTAGGAAATATGGTCACATTGATGGCGGATCGAATGCATATCGTCCCATGGTAATTAGCTATATATTCATTATATTTTTTTATTTTGTCAATTTTATATAAAATTATATATATATATATGTGTGTGTGTGTGTGTGTGTGTGTGTGTTGTTTGAATGTTTGTTATAGTATACACTAATTTTGCATGATTGTTTGTAATTATAAAGTTAGAGTTTCCCTCTAACTTTCCACAGAATATTGCACCAAGTATTAGTAGAAATGATGTTGTACAAGCTGAGGAACATCATCATGACCAAGCGAATGAGGATCTGATGGAAGAAGATGATGGGACAAATCAAGTTAATGATCCCATGGAAGAAGATGATGGGACAAATAAAATGATCCAATATTTTTTTTTGCAGCCAGATGAGGATGAGGAAAATGTTGGTATTTATGATGACCCTCTATTAGAAAAGGAAAATAAACGACTTTATGAAGGATCAAGAGAAAATCTTCTCTCTGCTACATTGTTGCTATTGAACTTAAAGATTATGAATAATTTTTCGAGCACTTGTATGACACAGATACTAAGGTATGTAATATGTTTCATCTCATACTATACACAAATGTTGATTTTTTAATATTTGTTTTCCGTGTTAATTAATGTGTAAAATAAGAATGCAATTTTTACAATTATATTCTTACATTAACTAGTTGTTTGTTATGTTGTAGATTGTTAGGTGGATTTTTGTTACCATCGTCAAATATTTTACCTCGCACATATCAAGGTTTGAATGCCATTATGAAAGACATTGGAATAGATTATCAAACTATAGATGCATGTCCTAATGACCATATTATATATTATGGACAACATGCTTCGAAAATCGAATGTCCACAACGTCTTATCAGTATATATCAAACCAACCAAGTAACAAAAAGGGTGCCTTGAAAGGTTCTTTGTCATATTCCCATAATTCCACGAATGCAATGATTGTTTAGGTGTAAAAGCACAACACAGTTTATGGATTACCATGCATGTAACAGAAGTGGAGATGGTGTTCTTCGAATTCCTGCCGATGGTTCTTATTTAGGGAAATTGAGGAAAAATGGGCATATTTCAAAGATGAACCTTGTAATGTTAGGATTTCATTGGCAGCTGACAGTGTTAATCCATTCAGAGAGCTTAGGTCTATTGACTCAGTGTGGCCTATTTTTGTTATCACAATAACATTCTTCCTTGGATGTCAATAAATAGGGAGCACATAATGTTGACAATGATTGTTCCAGGTATTTGTTTACATTAATATTTTGAATTTAACATTTTCATTTGTTTCAATTTTTGCATAATATATTTTGTTTATTTATTTAATTATATATATTACATGATATCATGCATTTAGTAATTATGTGTAATTTCAAAAGATTAGGTAAGTACCAGGTTAAATATATGAATGTATATATCGAGCCTCTTATCGACGATCTACTAAAGTTATGGGTTGGCATCACAATGTATGACATATGTAAACCAATCGGGGAGAAGAAATTTAAATTCCATGGAATACTTTTATGGACAATTCATGATGCCCCTGGACTAGCACATTTTTGTGGTATGTAGCATTCTAATATTGCTCTTTAATACTATATAATATTTTAATGTTATCATGGTGCATGTTTAATTTTTAAATAATCTCATCGTATAATTGACTTTAATCCATTTGTTGCAGGTGTTCAAACAAAGGGTGAATTTGCATGTCTAGTTTGTGGCCCTAAGATGAAGTATCCTCATTCAAAAAGTTTAGGAAAGATGGTGTTTGATGAGTATAGGCACCTTAATCGTAAGAACCATAGGTATCGTACTATTGAAAAACATATTTTCAATGGGAAATAAGAGACTAGTTTAAAACCACGAAGAATGACACCTCGCCTATGGAGGTTGGAATATAATAGAAATCGTCAAGGTACTCAATTTCATAATGTATCGTAGATCATGTAATTTTTCGAATGTTTATTTTAATCATTGAATTTATTTTACCATGTTTGATAATTATTTTTGTGATTTATTTTATGCTTCATGAAGACTGCAATAATCATGAAGGTATTAATAATGGGCTTGCATGAGGAATGAAACATTTTCCCACTCAATTCATGAGGTTTCCCTACTATGAGGAGCTAAAAATATCTCTTTTGTTTGATACAATGCATATCGGGGAGAATGTGACTGAAACGTTATGGTGGATCATAGATGTAGGAGGGACAAAGAAAAAATTTTCAAAATTTGTACTGACATTCAGGAAGCCAATCATGCAATGGGAGGTGTGATCCAATATTCAAATAGATCAGATGGAGTACTAGACCGAAATAACCTTCCATGGTTATTAACAGAGCAACAAAGAAATGATGTAAAAGAGCTCATTCAAAGAATTAAATTTCCCAAGGGTTTTGCTTCAAACATAAAAAATATATTAATGAAGAAAGGTGAATTTGGTGGGGTGAAAACACATGATTTTCATACCTTCATTACGGTAATAATTTTGGTATACATATTTATATATATTGGCCTTATAGATCTTTTATTTATTTTTATTTTTTCTTGTCTACTTTGGTTGAAACAAATAACGATTCATTTTGTTGTTACAATATGTTCTACCGCTATCTCTCCCAAATCACTTTGACAACAACATCAAACAAATTATATATGATCTTGGAAAATATATGAGGTAAGATGTAGTTGTGATTTATATGCAAAACGTTCTTTCAAATTATTGTTGTACTTAATGACATGTGTTTTACTTGTAATGTAATGTAATATATTATATTATGTTATGTTGAAACATGATATTTTCTTGTGTCACGATCTCATGTAGATGGTTGTCATTCAAAGAAATCCATGAAGATGATATAAAGTATTGGAAGAGAGAAATTCCTTTTCTAATGTGTGAAATTCAAAAGTATATACCTCCTACATTTTTCAACACACAAGAACACTACCTGATACACCAAGTTGAGGAGATTGAAATTTGTGGAGCTGTTCACACAAGGTCAATGTGGATGGTGGAGAGGCACTTGAAATCATTGAAGGCGTTGGTTAAACAAAGAGCATGTCCTAAGGGTTCTATGGTGGAGGGATATCTGGTATATCAATCCATGGTGTATATAAGTCAGTATCTTCCTAAATTAGTAACACCAACTATGCATGCAATGGATCGCATTTGGGATGTGAACTCCATCGAAAAATTTGAAGATCAGGAGCATCTAATGGGGCAAGGTAGAATGAAAAAAATGAGAGGTAATATATTAGTAATTGTGATCATTTATATTATTAATACATATAAACTTTTGTTTTTGTGTATATGATCATACTCATTAATGGTTCCGTTGTCAGGGACAAAAGTGAATATATCTTCCCTAGGAGAACGACAATGAAGAGATCCAATTTTAGATGGTGAACTGAAGCTGGACACATTATTCTGACTGCTCTTCTTTCACCATGGAAACTCCAATGTTCAGAAATATATTGGCAACTCCACTAGTTTGAAATCGACAAGATTTTATCTTCGAGGTATTCTTTATGTTATTTTTCAAAGATAGTTGGTTTCCCTAATCTAGATCCTAGTAGAGATGAATGGTAAATTAACTTTCCTAAATTTCGAGGAGAAGAGTGGGAGGTACCAGCTGAACATTTGCTAGATTTTCATGGTTTTATTCATCAAATCCATATCGTGCATGAAGATGTTCAGATTAATATTTTCAAGTATTCATTAGAGGGGATTGCTCGTGATTGATGTTGATCTCTTCCCATTTCAAGCATTAGATATTTGACGGGTTTTCATGCAACTTTCAATTCATTTTGTAAAGAGTAATTTTCATCTGAGTATATTTATGAAAAGTGTTGTGATGAGTTTTCTTTGCTTCATAAAGATTCTTATATTCATGAAAACCAGATTTGTGATGAAGCATTAATTGTAGAAGAAATCATTTTCCATGAAGATCAAGAGGTGTTGAATGATATTCATTATGATAGAGATAACATAGAAATGGCTGGCATCATATCAGATGTATATGTTGTTTTAAATGTTTATGAATATAAACATGTCACTTTTGAATATTCTGATGTCAAAGAGCAAGTGCATACATCAGTAGATATTTCTCCTGACTATGAAGCTGAGATAAATGATAAGTTAGTTAAACACAACTAGGGAAGATTCCTTTCTATTTTTACTAGCTTTTTAGAATTGAATGCAAATTTTGTTTTTTGCTCTTATGAAGGAAATGCAAAGGACATTCATGTTATTGAAACATATGTCTTTAGAATCCCTACTTATGATGAAGAAGTTGTTTCAAATATTGACCAAGAGCAACCAATTTTTTAGGAATATCCCAGCGAAGATGATGAAGAGCGTAGTTTTTTCATAGCTTCTTTGGAACCTCGTAGCATGGTTCCTGTATATGATAATTATGAATCGGATGCTTCAGAGAAGCATGGATGAGAAAAGGAGGAGATAAATGTGCATATTATCTCATCTCCAACACTTATAAATGAGCCTATATCACCTTGGATTAGCAACCCTGCATCAATCCTGTATCCACCTGTACATGATGAGAACATCAAACAAGAGGTGAGCAATGATGAAATAAAGGAGGTAAAATTTTACCAGTTTAGCATGCCTTATTATAAATTTTATGACCCTATGGGGTTATATATGGAGTTGAAATTTCCAGAAGCATTAGATCTTGTCGAATTAATCATCTTATCTTCATTTGGAGGTATTTCCAGTGTTCCAAAACATGTTTTCATTTTGTTGTCATACTTCCCTTACCTTTTATGGATCATTTGCAGTGAAGAGAATAATTATGTTACCAAACAGTTTGGGTGGCTATGGTGGAAGTTTTTCTTCACCTAAGAATTGTAAAGGTCAATTAGAGTAGGGTCTTGTATATAAATAAGCATGTGTGCAATATTTTCAGTTTTCAGTTTTCTTTTAGTATTTGAATAAGTGACCCCATAGCCCTAGGATAAGACACTGAAGTTGCTTGTTCTTGGAAGCTCACAGGGAGCATACCATCCCCTGTGGATCCAAATGTTATCACATAAAGTTGTAATGGATCATAGGTAGTTATTTTTAAAACATAGGTCTACACCTCTGCCGAGTCTCTCTCTTTTTTGCATACATTCCTATAATTTTTTCCTCTTCTAGTTGATAAAGTTAGGCCGGTCAAGTATGTTGTATGCACAGGGAAAAACTATGAGAAAAATGAAGTGTTCAGAGCAGTCTATTTTGGGATTGAAATACAACCAAACAAGTAGGTTCAATTTTCAGCGATGGAGATCCCATGTGTAGTTCATATTAGTGGATCCCGTGTATTTATAGTTTCAAAGTGATGCAAGGATTAATGATTATAAATAAGTGTCGATGTATTGAATTCCCGAAGTGACGAGAGGCTGCCACATTAATCGGAAGAAAGTCACTTTAGGAGATATTCATGCCCGCATTCAAAATCTCCTCAAGCTCAAAGTCCCGAAGTCCTGAAGTAAGAAGAGGTTCATCGACAAAGTTGGGAGATGTTTGGAGAGTCAAAGATAAATATCATTTTGAATGGGAGATCGAAAACCCAAATTCATTTGGGATTCGGTTGAAATTTTTTAAGTATTGGAGTTCTCCAAGAGAGATCGTCGATGGTCAATGGTTGGGTCAATGAGATTTGCAAAGGTATTTGGTTTTGTCTAAGAGAATTTATTGATTTCCAATGGTCAGTGATCAGAGGTCCACATAATTTGGAGAAAGGTTTCATGTTTCCAAAGGAAATCATTGATCGACAATGGCCAATGATAATTAGGAGTTGGCAGAATTGGCAAGGTATTCATTTCATCCAAAATAAGTTTATGATCATCGATGAAGGGAAAAGGGGTGATGACATGTCATACCACATCAGTTTCTACATGTCATTCTGGGTCATCCAGAGTGCCATGTTAGCATCCATTTGTAATACCACATCAAAATCTATGTCTCATGTAATGTCATCCAAGTTTCCATGTCATCATAGTTTCCACATCATCCAAGAGATGGTTGATGGTCAATGATCATGGTTTAGAGAAATTTGTAAATAAGTTGCTTGTCAATGGAATTCACTGATGATTTGGGTTTGGTGAGATTCATGGGAAAAAATGATTTTCCAAGAGAAATGGCCGATGTCTAATGGGTGATGATTGAGGCTCCATGAAATTGGTGAGCAAGTTTGATTTTCCAAAGGAGTTAGTCGATGTAGTGTTGGAAAATCAATGATCCATATTGCTTCAAGTTGGCGATCGATAGTGGGAATTCATATGTGGGAGTGGGAAAATATTAATAGATGAATGGTTGATATTTCATCCAATTTTCAGATCAATGAATCAGATAAAAATATTGTTATAACAATAAAAAAATAGCCAATATTTTATGATTTTTTTTTCGAGTTTTAGAAGGTCTTCAACATGCATATTGAATTTAAGGGATTGAAAAACATTTTTAGTCAAAAAAAGTCCATGAGAAAAAGGTGTAGCATTGTAACACCTTATCTCTATAATTTAAATAAATAAATCGAAAAGAGATTTATACAAAACTATTTCAAGCGCAAAACAGAGCTCGTATGATAAAGTTACAACTAAATATTACAAGGTATATTTTCGGCAACAAATTACTTTCGAAGAGCATAAATCCATGCTTGGAGGTTCGTTTTGGGCACAAGAATAGTCTCTGGAAATATTATGGACCATTGAAGACAGTTGTAGACCTAGATTTGGAATCTAGGTATGTAAAGGTCTACATGTCAGCATGGGAAATGTTGAGATAGATTCTAATGGAAGAAGAGGTAGGAGGGATCTTGTAAATATGAGAATATAGAAAAGATAAGTGAAAATTTATAGGGACAATAATGAAAATATTATGAAATATTGAGAGGAGATACTTAAGAGCTTGAATATGCTACAAAAGCAGGTCAATAAATATTATGGCACAAAACAAGAATCTAGTGCAAGGCAAGTAGAAATATCTAGATATTATTATAGGAGGGATGATAATGGACGATCTAGACAATATAAGAGTGTTATAAGGCACAAAAATCATCATTACCAGGGGCACTTGACTAGGAGAGTGTATCCACATTCAAGGTTGGAAAGAATGCCAAGTATGTCTCTTGTATGACATCATAGGAGGAAACATGGGTTAGAAAGGTTTCAAGGGGAGCTCAAGAATATCAAACCACCATCATTTGATAGAGAGAATAGGAAGGGAGAATATGTAGAAGTGTGGTTTCTAGGAATGAAGAAATATTTCCAATTGCATGATTACTCATAAAATATAGAAAGCATAATTGTCGACTACCATATTTAAATAAATTCATCTATGTTGTGGGATTGACTTAATCAAGTTAGCACCTTGATGAGAATATAATTTCTTGGAATCGGTTCAAGAAATATTTCTAGCAGAAGCACTTGTCAGAGCAATATTATGAAAAGAAAATTTGAAATGAAAATAATGCATACACACTTTAGGAATACACATGTGTTCCTAAATCATGTGTGTTTTCCTAAAGAACGTGTGTGTTCCTAAGGGATGTGTGCATTATTAGGAATATAAACATGTAAACTTTCCTATTAACAAAAAAT
>JASDQU010503958.1:26081-63067 GCA_032191745.1 Picea mariana
GGGAGGGAGGGAGGGAGGGAGGAAGAGGAAGAGGGTTAGAGAGAGATATTTTTTGTTAACATGAATTCACTTAATGGCATGCATGCAATTTAGGAATGCATACATGTTCCTAATGTGCATGTATGTGTTATTTTTATTTCCTTTTTTTTAGGAATGTGAGTGCACTCTTGAACACATGTTTCAAAGGAACATGCATATGTTATTAAATAATCCAAGTTGGAAAGTGTGTGTGGAAGTTTGATGAGTATAAATGCTGTAGGATTAAGAAAATGCACACATTTATGTGTGTGTGTGTGTTCCTTCACACCCATTGCCACGTTTTTGTTCATCAACTTTATGCAATCCCCCATATACATATGTTTTTATAGGATGGTGAGACAATATGGTTTTTGGGTTAGAGTGCCTTTGTACATATGCTTTGTGCTAGAGTGTTAGTGTTCTTTTATATTAAAAGGTTGGTGAGCTTGGAATTTTAAATTGTAAATAACACTAGGATATATATTAATAAAATATGTCATTGTTATTGACCAAGTTAGAAAAGAGAGTATGGGAGGATAGGACTCCACGAGAGGTAAAGGGGGATAGGACTTAAGGAAAATGGGCTAAGTCAAGGGGGCATAAGCTAAGAAAAATTATATTATATTCTTAAATCCTAAGTTGTTATTTTATCCTAAGTTCTCAAGTGGAGAGGACAAGTTCCAAGTGGTGGGTAAAGTAATTCCTTGGTTTCCACTTGTAAAATTTTTAACATGCATATTTAAAATTTGGTTTTAGTGAAAAAATAATTCCATTCCATCATGATTGGACATTCATACCATTGCTTGTGAATTGTGAACTTAGGAGCCATTGTGACCCTATTAACTTGTGAATCCCGTGAATCGTATGTCGGTTTGGGTGAAAAACTATCCTTGAGTTTCCTGGGGGAAGGTTGGAGCCTTGGGGGGAGAATTGTTGGGAATAAGTTTCCCTGGTTGTGAGGCCTGGAGGGTTCATATACACTCTTGAGTGCATCTAGATTTCATAGATCCATAATGCTTTAATACTTTCTAGATGACCTATGTTAGATCCCTGGAAAGGAAGTGGGACAACTCAAGGGACTACGGTGCAGAAAAGGGGGTACATTTCCTTGGGCGGTGCAGTCTTATAGGGAATGAGAGGATGTAGGTTGGAATTATTGATTTTTTTACTACCTTGGCCTAGACATTATCGGTGCTAAATATGCAAGATTAGTTGGCTTAGGTATCCTTTTCCCTAGTGGAATCATAGTCTCATATCAGGGGTCACCTAATATTGAGAGTTCTAGAACAACAATGATTATGGTTGGGTGGAATGTCTAAGGTATGCAACCAATTGGTGTATTTAAAAAATATAAGTGTTCTATTATCTATTTATTATGTTGAACAATCTATTTTTTATGTGCCTAATTATGCTATGGTTGTGCATATTTATATTTATGAATGGAAATATGTGCTCTGTGTAAGTTATGCATGGATTTATAAGTTGTTAGGATATAATAAGTGGTTCACATTGTTGATTAAGGTTGGTTGTCATTGATCTCAACCCTTGAAGAAAGACCCGTAGAACAAAGGTTTGGGTAATGGACCCAATATTGTTTGATGTAAATATGATTCATTATTGTTTTGTCATTTTTGATAAGAAGTAAATATGGATGAACTCCAAAGTGGTCCCCTTATGGTCAAAGCCCTCGCGGGAAGATGCTTTGTGGAGTAAGATAACCCATGCTTAATTGTGGAATAATGAGATGAAGGAAAGTGAATTTGTTAGGGAAAATATCCTATATGGATAGTGCTTGTCATTTCATTTCCGGTGGTATGTGGAACGTCACATAATTCCTCATGGTTAGAGAGTTATGGCCATGAGAAGTTCGAGACCCCAGGTTTGGGTAATGGACCCAAGTTTGTTTGATGGGTAATAGTATGAGTTATGATATATTTTTAGATAATACTATTCTATATGGATATTGCATGTCATGCCATTTCTTGTGGTATGTAGAACATCACATAACTACTCACGGTTTGAGAGTTATGGCCTTACGAAGTTGGAGGACCCTCATATGTCATCTAGAAGCCCCAAAAGGTCAAAGTAATCAAAGTGGTTTAAGAGATTTTAAAAGGTAAATAATAAAGTGAAGTGATGAGTGTATTATAATTCAAAGTAAATACAAAATAAATTATTTCAATAATAAATTTAATGGAGAAATTAGAAGTGGACCCAACCCTAAAATAAGGAAAGTGGGCCAAGTGACCTAGAAGATGTTTTTAAGGAAGCTACTTGGAGAGTATAAATAAGAGGCAAGGCTCTCTCATTTGATTCCCACCTGAGAATATTGAATATCTATATTTGTTTGAGGTAACCAAGGAAATATAAACCTGAATTCTAAGTGAAGGTGAAGAAAAGAAGGCCAAAATGCAAGGAAGGATAAATTCTTTTGGTGGTGCTTTCTAAGGTATGTTATTTACAGCTCATCTCACCATTTTCACTATAACTTTTTTTCTATAATGATTTAGACCATGAAATTTCTATTCAAGTGAGAAAACACATCCAAGTATCTATGGTAAAAAACTTAGCTTGTGGGTCGTTGTATTTGTGGAGTTACACTCTGTGGAAAATAGTGTTTGTGGCCAGTCCTGAAACTAGTCAAAATCAGGTGTTTCGGATAACAACATCATAACTTATTCATAACAGATCCAAATTTAGTGATACCAAATGTGGTGGTTAGGGTAAATTTTTTAGTATGTTTTGTAACATTTTCATATCAATTCATTAAACCGTTTGTGTGCGGAACGCTCTACAAGGTCGCTCTCTAAAATAAGCCAAAATTCAGAAAGGTATGTCATTTTTCTATAACTCTTTTTCTGAGAGGTTCGAAGTAGTGAATCTTGGAAGAGTTGCATAACACACACTAAATAACATTGTGTATAAGTTTCATATATTTATACATTACAAGTTCAAAGTTATGATTACTTCAAGTTAGGGTTGTTGACAAATCCAAAACTAGGCATGTGAGACTAAATAAAAGTTTGATGAAAATGCTAGTCTCTTGTTTTTAAAGTTAAGGAAGGTTTGCAAGAATGTGACTATATACACCAGGTCTATTATAGAACTACAAATTATATTTGGATGATGAAATTGATGAGGGCTTTTGGTTGCGGTACATGTTGAGTACATGATTGAGACAAGTAGTTGATGAGTTGGCACACATACATGAGGTGTATAGTTGATGATGTTGGTACATATTGATGATTTATAGTTGATGAGTAGTTGACACATAATTGAAACATACTTGGTACATGGTTGGATGCACTTGTTTATGGTACAGGTTGGTGCATGGTTGATGCACTTGTTTATGGTACAGGTTGATTACAAGTTGAGGTACAGGTTGATGCATGGTTGATGCATGGTTCAGATTTATTGGTACAAGTTTACAGTGATATATCTCACAGTGATAATGTGACAGTGGTTCCATCATTCTACTTCTACTTCAGGGTGGCAGGACGGGGCAAGGAAAGGTGGTTGTAGCTGGAGAACATTGGGGGTTGTAGCCTCCTTCTAGTTGTAGCCAGAGAATTGGGGAGTTGGAGCTTCCCTCAGGTTGTAGCCTGAGAAACTAGGGGGTTGGAGCCTCCTTCCAGTTGCATCTAGAAAACAAAGGAAGTTGGTGCTTCCAATGAATGTAATTCTTCAAGACGTATAAGAAAAAACATTCTGTGGTTTTCTCTCGATTTGGGTTTCCATGTAAAACACTGGTGTACTGTGTATGTGTGGGATTGTTTATTTTTTACTGCTCATTATTGGATAACAATTCTANCCCCCCCCTCTCAGTAATCCAACAATTGGAATCAGAGCAGGTTCCTTCAGAAATCAGTTTAACCACTGAAAGGTAGATCATGGAGAGTACCAACTCATATAAAAATGGAATACCACAGTTTGATGGACAAAAGTATGATTTTTGGAGCATAAGGATGAATACATATATACAATCACAGGGATTTGAAGTTTGACAATCAATTGTAGATGGATACACAGCACTAGCAGTTCCACGAACAAATGGAAAAGTAGTGAAACTTGGTGAGAATAATTCCAAAGACATAAATGCACTTTTGAATGGTCTCAATGATACGATATTCACCAAATTTTAACACAGTAAATCTACTAAAGAGATTTGGGAAAAGCTTCAAAATATTTATGAAGGAGATTCAAAAGTCAAAGCAACAAAGCATCAAACTTACAGAGGTCAGTTCGAACAATTAAAAATGAAGGAAGATGAAGATATTGCAGCCTACTTTTTATGACTTGATGAAACAGTGAATGCAATCATAGGATTGGGACAAGAAATCGAAGAATATGTAATTGTTTAAAAGGTACTAAGATCTCCTCCTACGAGATTCAACCCTAAGATATCAGCACTAGAAGAAAGATTGGATCTAAACTCAAAAAGCATGGACAAACTGCATGGAATCTTCATAACATATGAGATGAGAACTGAACAGGAAAATCCAGATGTAAAAGAAGCAACCTTCAAAGCATCCAAAGATCAAATCAAAAGAAAAAGAAACAAGAAGAATATAACAGCAGGAACAATGTCTTGGAAGATGATGAAGAAGTGGCCAACTTCGTCAAAAGACTCAACAAGGGAACCAACGGTAGGTACAAAGGTAAGATTCCCTTAATTTTTTTTAATTGTGATGGTATTGGTCATTTTTCTAACAAATGTCCTCATAAGAAAAAGAGAAATGATCAAGGTTTCTCAAAAGGCAGACAAACATATAAAGGTAAAAGAGCTACAAAGAAAATTTTCAAGAAAAACTTTTGCACCAAAAAAGACATCTCATCATCTGATGAAGTTGAAGTCAGTGACAGTGAAACAGGGAGAGTTCTATTTATGGAAGTAGAGGACTCTGATAAAGAAGACTCTGAAGAAGAATATGAAGAAGCATATGAGGAAGAAATTGAAGAGGCAGAAGTTGACTTCCGAGAATAATTAATGAGTGCCATAGAAGTTATCAAAAGAAAAAATAAGAAAAGCAAGAAACTACAAGTAGAACTAGATAAGAAAAAAGACACTCAAGAACTAGAACAAATTATCACAAAATTGAAGGTTCAAATAGAATAAGATAAAAAAATTGAAAAAACACTCAAAGAGCAACTAGAAGGAAATGAAAGGATCATTGGAAACCTAGAAGTAGAGATTGTCACACTAAGAAAGGAAATTCAAAAGAAAAATATGCAGAATAGCTCAAAATTTTTGGATGACATTATCAGTAGTAAAAAATCTTATCTTGACAAGTCTGGACTTGGATACAATCAGACAGAAAAGGGATGAATATCCAAAACAACAGAACAAGAAACAAATCCAAAAATTTATGCTGAAACAATCAAAGGGGATAAAAAGAAATACAAGGAAGATTATAGGGACACTCCTCCACTGAGAAGATTCAGATTTTAGAATCAACAACAGATAGGCAGGCCTCAAGAAGAAGAAGGATTCATAAGAACACCTCCTTTCATAATATCTTCAACTACTAGGTATCAAACTATATTTTTCGGTTTATGTTATGCATGTAATAATTTTGGACATAAAGTTGTAAATTGCAGGAACAATAACTACTTTGAGAACCATACACAAAGGGGTTATTCAAGAAGACCTAGTGAAACACAGAGAAGAAGTTACAACAAGTTTGAATCTTTGAGCACTGAAGTGGAATGTTACAAATGTAACAATTTTGGACACATGGCCAAAAATTGCAGAATGGAAGTCCCTCCTAAAGAACCTCAATAGAGTCACAAACAAGAACCTTAGAAAATGACATGGATAAGAAAGCAAGATCAGTATAGTAATGAAGAATGCATAGTTGCTCTAGAAGCTAAACAGAAGAAACGTGGTTGATATGTTGACAGTGGATGTTCAAAACACATGATAGGTGATAGAGACAAGTTTCTTACATTATGAAAGGAAAGAGATGGACCAGTCTCCTTTGGAAATGATTATTCATCCAAAATCATTGGAAAAGGCACAGTCTGAATTGGGAACAAGAATGAAAAAGAAGAAAATGTTCTACTAGTAGAATATATGAAACATAATCTTTTAAGTGTGAGTCAAATGTGTGACCAAGGTCATAAAGTTACTTTTGATTCACAAAAGTGTGAGATAAGAAAAGAAGGTTCAGGGAAATTTGCTGCTACAGCTGCAAGAACTTCAAGCAACATATATGTGTTAAGCGAAATTGGAAATGAAAAGTGTTGTCTAGGAAAGGAAGATGAATGTTGGCTATGGCATAGAAGAATGGGTCGCATGCATTTTGATAACCTTTTCAAAGTCAACAAAAGAGAAGCAGTCAGAGAAATGCCCTAGATCACGAAACCAGCCAACACTTTATGCAAGCATTGCCAACAAGGAAAGCAAACAAAGACCAGGTTCAAATCAAAGGATCAGTCAACAACAAAACCATTCGAAATTGTGCATACTGATCTAGTTGTACCAACTACAACAAAAGGATTAAAAGGCAAGAGATAATTTATGTTATTAGTTGATGATTATACAAGAATGACTACAATTTTCTTTCTCAAGAACAAATCAAAAGATTTTGAAAATTTCAAGATCTACAAGGAAATGGTTGAAAATGAGATGGATTCAAGAATCAAATGCTTAGGATTGGATAATGGAGGAGCATTCACCCCAAAGTAATTTATGGACTACTGCAGCATTCATGGAATAAAAAGACAATTCTTCATCACTAGGACACCTCAACATAATGGAGTTGTTGAAAGAAAGAACAGGACAATACAAGAAATGGCTCGAACAATGATAATGGATTAAAAATTGACAGATATTTTTTGGACATAGGTAGTGCATACATCAGTTCACATTCAAAATAGAGTAATGCTCAGAAATAATACTGATAAAACTCCCTACGAGCTATGGAAAGGAAGACTAGCAAATGTGAATCACTTTAAAATTTTTGGAAGCAAATGCTACATCAAAATAGAAGATGGAAGAATGGGAAATTTTGCCTCTCGTGTGGACAAAGGAATACTTGTTGGTTACTCAAGTACAAGGAAAGAATACAAGTGTTACAATCTAAGATTAAACAAAGTTGTGGAAAGCATCAACGTAACAATTGATGAAATAGGCAGACCATAATCAAATAAAGAAGAAAAGAAATCAATGGAACAACTTTTTGAAGAAGATGATGAAAGAAAAGAAGAAGAGGAAGATAAAGATGAAGAGAATCTGAAAGAAGTAGAAGATCAAGTTCAACAAGTATCTCCAAAGACACCTAACAAACGAGTACAGAAGAATGATCCTTCAGATCAGATTATTGGAAACAAGATGCAGGAGTTGAGACTAAAAGAAAAATTCGTTCACCAGAACAAACACACCTAGCACTCTTATCTACAATTGAACCAAACTGTTTTGAAGAAGCCAACAAGGATGAATTTTGGAATAAGGCCATGGGTGAGGAATTGGATCAAAGAGAGAAAAATGACACTTGGGAATTGGTTCCAAGACCAAAGAATAAGAATGTGATTGGCACAAAATGGGTTTTCAGGAATAAAATGAATGAATATGGACAGGATACAAGGAACAAAGCTAGATTGGTATGTAAAGGATATGCACAGATTGAAGGAATCAACTTTTAAGAGACATTTGCCTCAGCTGCCAGAATGGAAGCAATCCATTTTCTTTTAGCTTATGCATGCTCCAAAAATGTTAAAGTATATCAGATGGACATAAAATCATCTTTTCTGGATGGGGAACTTGAATAATAATTCTACATTGAACAACTAGAAGGATTTAAGTTGTCAGAGAACATAGACTATGTGTGTAAATTAAAGAAGGCCTTGTATGGTCTAAAACAGGATCCTAGAGCATGGTACTCTAGACTGGAAAAGTATCTGTAGTAGGTAGGGTTCAGAAAAGGAAGTGAAGACATCAACCTCTATATCAAGGTAAGTCAAGGTAATATTTTATTAATTGAAGTTTATGTTGATGATATTATTTTTGGTAGTGATGATGTCAGGTTAAGCTAGAAATTTGCAAAAGACATGCATGGTGAATTTGAAATGTCGTTACTTGGATATCTATCCTTCTTTCTGGGACTTCAGATACGTCAAAGCAACCGAGAAATTTTTATTTCTCAAACCAAGTATATCAGAGAAATGATAAAGAGGTTCGGAATGGAATATTGCAAACCAATTATCACTCCCATGCAAACCAGTTGTAAGTTGAACAATGATGATGATTCAATGTCTACAAATTAGAGGCAATATAGGTCAATTATTGGTAGCCTACTATATGTGTCAACATCCAGACGAGATGTAATGGAGGTAGTTGGACAGGTGGCATGATTTTAAGCATCACCAAAGGAATCACATGTATTAGAAGTAAAGAGGATATTCATATATCTCAAAGGAATAGAAGTGTTTGGATTATGGTATCCAAAAGGAAAAGATCTATCACTTATTGCCTACATAGATGCAGATTGGGCAGGTTGTATTGATGACCGATGAAGCACCAGTGGAACAAAATTCTACTTAGGTGAGTGTTTGGTATCATGGCTAAGCAAGAAACAATCATCGGTATCTCTATCTACAATCGAGGTAGAGTATATTGTAGCAGCAACATGATGTACACAGGTTCTTTGGATGAAACAAACTTTGACAGATATGTAGGTTGAGTATGATGAGCCCATTCCAATATATTGTGATAATACAAGTGCCATCAGTATCTCAAAAAACTCAGTGATGCACTCCAAGACTAAGCACATTCCAATCAAGTATCTCTTTCTATGGGAATAGGTTGTAGAAAAGAACATCAGAGTTGAGTATGTGGGCACAAAAGAACAAGTGGCACACATCTTTACAAAACCACTTCCACGGGAAGCCTTTTAATATCTTCGCCAAAGGCTTGGAGTTATTTCTACTTCAAAAATGAATGCTTTTTGAATGATTTTTGAATGTTTATCTTATATGTCTTAGATGTACACGAGGAAGCACCATAAGAGGATAGTCTGTCAGGGGGAGCAACCCAAGATGGAAAGATACCTTTGTGATTGATGACAAATGGAGAGAGAATTATCAGATCCAAAGGATAGAGGCATGGTTCCAGAAGGAGAAGATTTATCAGATGCAGAGGAAAGAGGCATGGTTCTAGGGGGAGCATGAGTGATATGATTTTAGTGTTGCATCAGAGTGTTTCCATCAATGCCAAAGGGGGATATTGTTGATTAAGGTTGGTTGTCATTGATGTGAACCCTTGAAGAAAGACCCATAGCACAAAGGTTTGGGTAATGGACCCAATATTGTTTGATGTAAATATGACTCATTATTTCTTTTTCATTGTTGATAAGAAGTAAATATGGATGAACTCCAAAGTGGTCCCCTTATTCTGAAATCCCTCAAAGGAAGATGCTTTTTGGAGTAAGAGAATCCATGATTAATTGTGGAATAATGAGATTAAGGAAAGTGAATTTGTTAGGGAAAATGTCCTAGTTGGATAGTGCTTGTCATGTCATTTCTGGTGGTATGTTGAATGTCACATAATTCCTCACGGTTAGAGAGTTATGGCCATGAGAAGTTGGAGACCCTAGGTTTGGGTAATGGACCCAAGTTTGTTTGATGGTTAATGGTATGAGTTATGATATATTTTTAGATAATACTATTCTATATGGATAATACATGTCATTCCATTTCTGGTGGCTGTAGAACGTCACATAACTCCTCACGGTTTGAGAGTTATGGCCTTACGAAGTTGGAGGACTCTCATATGTCATCTAGAAGCCCCAAAACATCAAAGTAATCAAAGTGGTTTAAGAAATTTTAAAAGGTAAATAATAAAGTGAAGTGATAAGTGTATTATAATTTAAAGTGGATGCAAAATAAATTATTTCAATAATAAATTTAATGGAGAAATTAGAAGTGTACCCAACCCTAAAATAAGGAAAGTGGGCCAAGTGACCTAAAAGATGTTTTTAAGGAAGCTACTTGGAGAGTATAAATAAGAGGCAAGGCTCTCTCATTTGAATCACACTTGAGAATATTGAATATCTATATATTTCTAAGGTAACCAAGAATATCTAAACTGGAATTCTGAGTGAAGGTGAAGAAAAGAAGGCTGAAATCCAAGGAAGGATAAATTCTTTTGATGGTGCTTTCTAAGGTATGTTATTTACAGGTCATCTCACCATTTTTGCTATAACGTTTTTTATATAATGATTTGTACTATGAAATTTCTACTAGTCTTGGGTGTGTTACAAAACATTGCATAGATGCAGAATATGTCTTGAAGGATAAATATGACACAAACACAAAATTAGGCTATCAATCTGAGATAATTTCATCAAACTTAACATCTCTTCTAATAATAACCTATTTGGAATTATGTCAAAGAAGTCTATAACCTTTTAGATTAGAATATCCAACAAAAATGCACTTCTGACTTTTAGGCTCTAATTCTTTCCTTTTCTCATCAAGAAGGTGATCCCATGCTTCATTTCTAAACATAAGGAGGAGGCTTACATCTAGTTTAATTTTACTCCATGCTTCTTCTAGTCTTATATTTTTAAAATCCTTTGTGGAAGTGAAATCTACTATGTAGTTGGCACAATTAATGGCTTCTACATAAAATTGTAGACTTAATCCCTTAAAGTGGATCATACAATTTGTCATTTCCTTTAATGTGTCATTATTTATCTTAGCAACACCATTTTTTTGTGGTGTACATGGAATAGTATGTTGCATCTGAATACCTTATGTAGTAAAGTATGTTGAAAATTTGTTGTTAACATATTCACCTCCATTGTCTATTATTAACCTCTGCAATTGATGTCTAGATTTTTTTTCTACAATGGCCTTGTAGGCCCAAAACATGTCAAAATTTTCACTCTTAAGTTTTGAGAAATAAACTCAAGTGCATCTAGAGAAATCATCAATGAAAGTTAAGAAGTACTTGAACATAGAGAAAGAAGGATAAGGAATAAGGCCACACAAATCATACGAACAATTTGCAAGGGAGTCAAGGCATGACAAGAGGCACATTTGTCAAAATTTTCCTGATGATTTTTTCCAAGAACACAGTTGTCACAAACACCATCTGTGCAAGAAATGAGAGGAAGAGTAGTCACCACTTTTTACTACATAGCTATTGTAATGAGAGATATTTTAGATGAAAAATTCATTCATTCCAAATTTTTCTCAAGTCATTTCTACGAGAAATAAAAATTGATGAAAAATATGATGACCAAAATTTGCCAAATTTGTATGACCTAGTAATATCAGAAACAATTCTAGTTTCTAGGACACGCTTAGGATCTTTTAAATTGTTGATTACAATTTAGTGAGGTAGAAAATATACTATGTTACCTTCACATGAATGAGTGGTTTGATATACTAATAGTAGGTTGCATGAGATACTTAGAACATTAATACATGATTAAAATTACCATCATCTAGTTGAACTATTCTAGACCCTGTAATGCTAATATATCTATCATCACCAACAAATATTTGTTTGGTGTTGTGTTAATTAAGAGTAGAAAAGATGGATTTATCCTTATCCATATGACAAGATATTCCAGAATCAATAATACACTCATTAGAAGAAGGTAGATGTTGCATTGAAGGAAAATCCATGGGAAGAATGTGCATGTCCATTAGAACAAGAGTTAGAAGAAGAAGAATCAAGACTGATGTTGTGGTTCTTTATTGTTTTTTCTAAGGCCTCCATATTCTTAAACCATTTAAACTCTTCATGACCATCTCTCTAATGAAATTTGTCTCTTAGTTTCTTACTTTTTTATTTTGTTCCTTTATCACCATGAAGAGTAGTAGCTGGCTGAGAGAGTTTGGGAACCCTATTTTTCCTATTGTTGTGAGGATGTTTCTTCTTTTTATTCTTGTATTTATCCTTCTATAGGCCACTAAGGATTTGTTATATGTACCTACAATGTTGATAACTCGAAGTTTCAACAACTTGTTTTTCTCTATAATCAATCAATCATAAAAATCTTCAAGAGAGGGTGTTGTGTAAGAATCCCATAGAGCTTATCTGGTGGAGTGAAAAGTAGATACAATAAATAGAATATGCACTAATCAACTTAGAAAAAATAACATATGTCAATTGTTCATCCTTATGTTTTGTTTTATAGTCTTCAAGTAAAAGTCTAAGTGTTTTGAATTTAGATAGATAAAATTGAATGCAAGAAAAACATAGGGATTTAAAGAAATCAATTAGTTTTCAAGTTGGTGGGCTCAAATCTCAATGTGTTTACCAAATATGATTTCCATATTTTCCATAGATTTATATGGTTTGTAAACTCCTTGAATTTTAAATCGTAAATCACTAGAGATGGACATTTTTATTACTCCATGTTCTTCATCATTTTAATCATCCCATTTGGCTTACTTTGTTGCATAAATGGGGGAAATTTATTTTCCCAAGGTAATCTGATAAAGTCCTTTACTTCATAGTATATTCTCCATACAAGTTTTCCATTAGAAGTAATTTTAACTGGTAAGAAAAGTATCACTTGAAATAGCCATATTAAATTATGTAGGTAATATGGATTCAAAAGTAGAAACTGATTATTTGAATGGAAATATCATAAAAAAATAAGTAGTTTCAAGAAAAAATGTCATTCAAAATGGGCTTTGGATGTTAAATTTATTCTTTTTTGAAGAACGACATAAAAGGTAAACAAAGTGCCACATTATAGGTATAGGTTGGCACATTTGTTGATGGATGCATGTTGGATTAGGTAATTTTGGGGTAAGATTCGAGATATAGTGCAACAAACGAGGTAGAATGGACCAAGGAAGCATCGCGCGACAGAAATAAAGGAAAAGTAGCACAATGGAATTGTGGATTAGTTCACAAAGGCAATTAGAATGTGGAAAAGTTGAGTCCACTTAGAATTAGGGTTTTGGATTATGATGTAAGGGCTTTTACCCATTTTTGTATTATAAATAGAGGATGTATGATGTAGATAGGGGAGGGCTTGTATCGAAGAGTATTATCTTTTGGAATGAGTCTTGAGTCATGCTTTGGTAACATTAATAGTTTGGTTGAGATTATTGGAGCTCACATGGACTCAAATGGATCATAATTGAGGGTGAGGTCACAAGATTAGGAGATTAGTGTGGCACTTGTCCACCTCACTTTCACTACATGTATGTGCATTTTAAATGCACCTTTTGATGTAATGCGTGTAGTGTAGGATTTTTTTATGAAGAATAATAAAAAAGAAATATATATTTGTGCACATAGACCAAGGGGGTGAACCACAATAAAATCACATGTTATTTTCTTGAATGATGTAGTTTTGTTGTTTCTGCAATTATAGATGAATGGTGAATGGACAGAATAATATCTTGTAGCGTGTAGTACTGATAATGCAGAATGAAATAACTATTAGATCTAGATGAATGGTATAATATGATGCATGTTAAAGAAAAAGTAAAAGAATTAGAAAATCCCCAATCCCTTCCATGATTGTAGACACTTAGGTCATGAAATCACCCATAATCCATCTCAGCTGAGACTGCATTGTGCACCCTGTGCACAGTGTTTCCTTCTAGTTTACCAGTGGGGCCAATGGTTTCTAAGGTTTTGTTGGAGAAAATAAGGTAGAACTTGGGTTACATCCAACAAATGGCTACTTAGAAAATGTCGTAAAGAATAATTTGCTACAGGGGTAGTCACAACAGTTGTGCAATGTGCAAAGGGAATAGTTCTCAGTTGGGCATCGTATTTGCTCAACCTTTTCTTAGAAGACTACAGAGATGGGCAGGATGCTAGAATGGAGTTCCACTAATCCTGGTTGTTGATTTTGATTGCCATGGAGGCATGGTAAAAACCAAAGTATCCAGTTTTTTTTAAGGAAGAGGAAAGTGTGGCACAATGAGATATGAAACCCTGCGAAACAACACAGATTACAAGCAGACAAAATCCAACTCAATCATTTTTTGAATTTACATACATGGGATGTAGGAGAAAATTTCATATACATGGAGGATTCCACCTGAAGTTGTGAAGGAGCATGAGGGGATAGCCAATTTTAAGGAATACATGCACAATATATGGATACAATCCATAAGAGACCCCAAGAAGATGTGGCTAAAGATGTAGTAATTCATAACAACAAAATAAGTCCGATGGGTAATAGAAGAATGGCCAGATCAATGGAAGGTGCCAATGGCAGTCAATAAAGGAGAAAATGGAAAAGAACAGGAAGAAGATGCCACAACGCAGAAATCTAGTAGCCCAACAGCTACTACTAGAAACAAAATAGAGTGCAACAAACCAATAGTTATTGGTATAGAAACAAAGAAAACAAGGAATAAGGAAGCAATATTGAGGGCCTCAGTACTGGGAACTAAGGGTGTAAAAAGAAAAAATGGGGGAACACAAAAGAAAGATGAGATCTCAACCCATGAGATAGGGACTAGAAACATACCAAAGGTAATGACACCTATTTAGATGGAAAGAGTAAATCAACCATGTAGAAATGAGAGTAGAGGAAGAACATGAAATCATAGAAGAAGCCTATTGAGCTCATGATCATTGAATATAACGTAAAGCTAGTAGTAGATAAAGTCCAAGATAGAGGAGAAGAAGATTTATTTTTCACAGAATCCCAAAGAGAAGAATTGATGAAGAAGTTAATACAAGTTAAATAATTTTTGGAGATATTACAGCACAATGTCGTGCAAAAAAGAAGCACAGTGCCACAGGATATGATATATGAAGAGAAGGAGACAATTCAGACATAAATAGTGGGAAGCGTGACATTTCAAATAAGACAAGACATGTTGTGAAGGGACAAAGAAATGGCACATAAACAAGTCAAGGATGTATAGCAAATGGAATTGGTATTTGATAAGATACCAACAAAGGCATTATATACATTTTAGATGACCATCGCACAATAAGTTCAATTCAGAGCCAGGACAAATGCAGCAAACTTGGAGACATCCAAGGAAGAAAAGGAGGTGATAGAGGAAGTTCTCAAATAAGTGCAGATCGAATGAGAGGAGGAAAAAAATGCATAGACAAACTAGAACAAAGACTTTAAGAAGTCTTCCAGATGACTCCAAACATCGCACCAATAGGAGAGCTCAATGCGAAATAAAAGATATAAAGAATAGCACAAATGATGGATGGGTATAAACAAGAGATAAGAGAATTATTGGAGAAGCCGACACCAACCACCCCTCTAGAGGTCAGATTAGAGAGGGAACAATAGGCAAAAGAGAACAGAGGTATTATCGTGTTGTAAGTAAAATA
Organism: Picea mariana; assembly: GCA_032191745.1. Lineage (NCBI taxonomy): Eukaryota > Viridiplantae > Streptophyta > Pinopsida > Pinales > Pinaceae > Picea > Picea mariana. Next base: position 41,386 of record JASDQU010503958.1, read on the forward strand.
AGTAGCATAGCTCTATGAACGGACCACACAAATATGGACGAGCCTGAAAGAAGACGAAGCGATCCAACAATTAGATCAGAGGGAAGAGAATTTGATTGCCACAATCCATGATTTGATGCAGGGACAAAAGACGATGAGTATTTTAGATAGGATAAAAAAATGCACAAGAGATGAAAACCTTGCAGGCATAGGTAAGGGTTGCACAAGGGGAAAAGAAAGCATGGTAGGCTTGGTTGGAGCCACTTCAGGAGAAATCTAAGAAGATGATAGAAGAATTGGAAATAGAGAAATGAATATTGGATTAGGCTCACTTAGAAAGTATAGAAGTGCTAAAGGAGAACATAACAATGTAGGTGGTGGAGACCTTGATAGAAAAGAGTGCGCAGGCAAAGACAATAGTGGATGCACTCATAAATAAGTTCCAGAATTGGAGAAATTAGTTCATAAGGCACGCATTGCCTATGTGGCTCGATACGAGCCACATGTAAGTGTTGGTGTAGGAAAATTTGGGGTAAGGTTCAATATACAACGCAAAAAATGAGGTAGAATGGACCAAAGAAGCATCATGCGACATGAATAAAGGAAAAGTATCATGACGAAATTGTGGATTAACGCAAAAATGTAGTTAGAGTGTGGACAGGTTGAGTCCACTTAGAATTAGGCTTTTGGAGTATGATGAAAGGGTTTTTACCCATTTTTCTAATATAAATAGAGGATGTATGAGGTAGATAGGGGAGGGCTTGTATTGAAGAGTATTATCTTTTGGCATGACTCTTGAATCCTTCTTTTGGTTGTAGTACTAGTTTGGTTGAGATTTGTGGAGCTCATATGGAGTCAAATGAATCATAATTGAGGGTCAGGTCACAAGCTGAGGAGCTTGGTGTGACACTGGTTTGCCTCACTTTTAGTACACTTATGTGAATTTTAAATGCACCTTTTGATGCAATGCGCACAGTGCATGAATTTTTTATGAAGAATAATAAATAAGAAGAAGATCTTTGTGGGCATAGCTTGGGGGGTGAACCACACTATAATCATGTGTTATGTGTTTGAATGATGTAGTTTTTTTGTTTCTACAATTATGAATGAATGTTCAATGGATATAATAATATATTGTAGCACGCAATATTGATAATGAAGAATGAAATAATTGTTAGATCTATATGAATGGTATAATATGATGTATGTTAAATAAAAAGTAGAAGAAGTAGAACATCCCCAACCCCTTCCATAATTGCAGACACTTGGGTCATGCAATCACCCATAAGCCATCTCGGGTGAGACTGCGTTGTGCACTCTGTGTGCAGTGTTTCCTTCTCATTTACAAGAGGGGCCGATGGTTTCTAGGGTTTTGTTGGAGAAACTAAGGTAGAACCCGGTCTAGCTCATACATACAACAATGCACAATGAAGTGGTTGAGTGGAATAAAATTCCCCTTCTTTCTGTAAATTTTCCTATAAGTTCACTTTTACAAATAAGTTACTTTATATGAAGTGAGAATCACTTTTATAAAGTAAGTGAGAATCACTTTTATAAATAAGTTGCTTTCTAAATTAACATTGCATACAAAAAATATCTTTAAAAATAAACACTAAATCTACTTTATAGTCATCCACTTTTATAATATAGGTAAAATACGCTTTACAATAAAGTTATGTGATAACTTAAACTTGAATGAACTTTTTCAAAAGGTAAGTTAATGAAAATAAAGACTTGAACTCAAGACCTATTATTAAATAAAGTAACTTACAACTAAATGAGCTAATGTAAAATGATGTAGCAAATGTTATGGAGGAGAGTTTTTCTATTTTTACAATTTTACTTGAAATGTGTGATTGTCCTAAAAGCCCTTCTTTTTTTCCTCAAAAACTATTGAATACAATTGCACACAAAATAAAGAAAGTTTTTTTATCCAGGAGGATCTCAAAGGCCACTCACCTTGTCCAACTGGCTCAAAACAGTTTTTTTGGTAACTTACTATCTTTAGCAGTTTTTCAGTTCCTAAACTCCCGAGGCCATTTTGATGGCCTAAACATTTTTTTTCATGATTTGGCACCTCAATGATATCCAAAGGCTTTGATTCAACCCCCTGAATGAATATCCTCGTCAATACCTTTCCAACAAGCTATTGTGCACCCTAAACGGAGATCATATGAAAAAGTTACGACCTCGAGAAGTTGATGTACTAACTTACCCCAACGAGGCCCACATGACTTTTGGCACTTTATCTCCTAGGATTAGGTTTTTGGATGTATAGGGTTTTTCCATTCATGTTTATTGTAAAAATTCCTTCAGAGCCTTATTGTACTCATCTTCTTGCGAATGAGTGTAGTCGTCTCTTCTGTTCTCAGAGATAAGTTGCCACCATTCTAGCAAGCTTGTTTTCAGTGTGCATTTTACAGTTTTAAGCATATTTATTATTTAATAGAAGTCAATTTTTACTGTATCTCTCTTATTGTTCACTTTGTCTCTCTATTGATGTCATAAATATGTGGTTTCATTTCATTCCTCTCCTAAATCTAGATCAGTGGAATCAGAGTGGTCTACTCCTTGTCGTTTTTTTTAATGCATGTCCCCAACGCGGTTAGGGTATAGAGATTTGGGTCTCCATCTTGTTTCTCTTGAGGACAACTTCTCTCGCATGCCCAAAAATCCTCCCATGGCGAGCAAAAATAAAGATGACAGGACAAGAGATCCTTTCAAAATGTTGCTCAAGGAAGCCCTTGAACAACAAAGGAACAAGATGATGGAGAACTTTTCACAAATCCTTTGATGGATGCCGACAAGTGATGCATCCACCTCAAGTCGAGGCGCCACCCCCTTCAAGGTACATATCATTTTTTATATTCCTATATTTGAAGTTCAAATAGATGCGGATGCCATATATAAATGGTTAAACCTTCTATAGGGGTATTCTTTTTTGTCCACAAATTTTTTGATAGCGAAAAGATTACATTCATGCTCCTCAAGGCTATCCCCCATGTCAAAGATTGGTGGGAGACTTTCTATGAGAAAAATGAAATAGAGGGGTCCACGTTATTTGTAGTTTCACCCACTTGGGGTTCCTTCAGGGATACTATTAGGGAACAATACTACCTTGTTCGAATTTATGATGACTTGTATACAAGATGGACCACACTGCATTAGGAAAGAGACCAAACAGTGCCAGAGTTCACCAATGTCTTCCATACCTTGCACACCAAAATGGGTATCAAATATTATGAGCAACATCTAGTGCTCAAGTACTGTGGTGGTGTTCATAGACACATCAATACAGAAATGGATGTTTTGGACATCTCATCCTTGGGAGCGGCTTATAGATATGTCGTCAAAATGAAGCAGAAGCTTAAACAAAGGACACCGAAGTTTGGGTTTGGGAATCCCTCACAGAAGAAGCACGGCAAGGGAAGCCCCAACCCATAGAAAAAAAGACAGATCAAATATTGGAAACCTCAAGACAACCAATCCAAGCCGCAATAAAAGAAGGGCAATGGGAAGATGAAGAAAGATAGCATGAAGTGGTGCGACTTCCATAAGATCCCCTGGAATAACACTATTGATTTCCACTCAAAGAAGTAATTAGTGGTTGAGGTAAAATCCTTTGAATCGGATGTGGGTTTCAAATTTGAGTTAGAAAATGAAAAGGGGAGACAAATTATTAATGTCGAACCCAGTGCCACCATTGCTACTACCAAGATCCATCCTAGTGAACCTAATGAGCCAAAGGAAGGAGAGTGCCTCTTTCATTCACACAAGTGGGTGAAAGGCACTAAAATGCACTTCATCGTTGATAGCGGTAGTAGAAGAACCTCATTTCAACAAAGGTTGTCAAGGAGCTAGCCCTGCTGACAACACCACACCCACAATCCTACACTATCGAATGGCTCTGTCAAGGAAGAACTCTTTGCATCAGCCAATAGTGTCGTCTTTCATATGACATCAAGACATTCAAAGATGAGGCATTGTGTGATGTTTCTCCCCTTGAAGTTTGTGATGTTATTTTGGTCCAACCTTATTTATGGAAATGTCATGTTGTATATGAGTCTAGGCCTCGTAGTAGTATTATTACTTTGAACAGGAAATTGTATAGGATACCCGAGGTAGTCCCACCTAGTGTTATTTCCTTGATCTCTACCAAGAAACACAGGAAGGTCATTTCTCCATCCAGTAATTTTTTATTCTTCGTGATTCTCTCTCAGAGTGAGTGAAAGGTTGTAGCCACATCCATGACCTATGCGACTGACCTCTCCATGCAACAAAAGTAAGTGGATAAGGTTGTGGAAGAATACAAATACATCTTCTCATCACCTACTAAGGTACATCTATACTGTCAAGTCAAGCATCCCATCGATTTGACCCCTGATGCATTCTTACCCAATGGGCCAGTCTATCACCACTCTCTATTAGAAAATGAGGAGATCAAGCGTCAGATCCAAGAAATTCTCCATAAGGGGCACATCCAACCCATCTCATCACCTTGTGGAAGCCCAATTATGATGTTGTAGAAGAAAGACGAGACCTCTCAACTCTGTATTGATTATGGGGCCCTAAATAAAATCACAGTCAGGAACCAGTAGTCGATTCCCTGAATCGACAATCTCCTTGATGAGCTCAAGGGGGCCAAATACTAACTCAGTAAGATTGATTTGAAGTCTGGCTACCATCAAGTCCCAATATAATAGACAGATGTATGGAAATTTTTATTCAATTCAAAATAAGTTCTTTTTGAATGGCTGGTCATGCCCTTTGATTTAACAAATGACCCAACAACTTTCATGAGGATGATGAACAATATCTTGTGGCCTTTCACAAATTCTTTTTTGGTGGTGTATCTGGATGACATCCTCATCTACAACAAGACTTGGGCAGAACACTTGTAGCATATTCAATAGGTTTTTCACACTCTATGGAAGCATAAGCTATATGCCAACCTGGAAAAATGATCCTTCGACATGGAAAAGGTCCAATACCTAGGCTACATTATTGATTCACATGGTGTGCATGTTGATCCATACAAGATCTAAGTCATCTATGACTAGCCAACCCCAACAACGCTCATCGAGCTTCAAAGCTTTTTAGGCCTTACCAATTTCTATTGTAGGTTCGTGCTGGGATTCTCCCATATCGCATGGGCCCTCAGCCAAATAAATTGGGGTGGTAACAATGAAAAAAATTTGTAGGGCCTGTCCCAACATAAATCATTCGATGATCTAAAGAAACACTTGTGCTCAGCCCTAGTTCTTTCATTACCTGGCCTGGAAGAACCCTTCAAGATCGAGACATATGATTCAATCTATGCTATGGGCGCAGTCATCAATCAACATGGACACCCCGTGTCCTATCATAGTGAGAAAATATCAGATGTGATATGTAAGTACCCTATTTATGAAAAATAAATGTACTCCATTATGAAAGCCTACCGCCAATGGAGGCATTACATTCTCGAGAAGGAGACAATCATCCAAACTTATCATAAGCCACTATAATTCATGCAGATAGAATGAAAATTGTAGAATGACTGCCATCATAAGTGGTCCACATATTTCCAGTAGTTCCAACTCAACATGAAGTATAAAATAGGAAGTATCAACCGATTCGTTGATTTCCTTAGCTGACCTCTAGTCGCGGAACTCACCAAAGTGCTAGATTCCTATGGCCATGAGACCTTCAGATGGCCCCACCTCTATGAGACAGATCCTGACTTCACCAACACCTACCATATGTTGGGAAAAAACACAACTGTCATGAATTTCAATCTTTAAGATGAGTTGTTGTGCCATTTGGGCCATCTCTGCATTCAGTCAAGAGAGAAAGAAAAGTTGATTTGGGAATCCCACTACAGTCGGGTGGCAATACATTTCAGCATGGAAAAGACAGTGGTACTGTTGCAACACCATTTCTATTGGTCGAAACTATGACATGATTCCAAAAAGTATATCTAGTCTTGCACCATCTGCATTATTGCCAAACTGGCCACTAAGAAACAAGGCATGTACACTCCTTTGCATATTCCCGATAGGCCCTAGGAATCCATCTTAATGAACTACATGTCATACCTTCCACCCACCAAGCAGGGAAATGACAATGTTTTTATTGTTGTTGATCACTTTTCCAAGATGGCAATTCTAACCCCCTGCAAGAAGAGCATCACAATGGAGGCCACTGCCAAGCTCTTATAGAAAGATCATTTTTAGTTTGCATTTTACAGTTTTCAACATATTTCTTATTTAATAGAAGTAAGTTTTAATGTATCTCTGTTATTATTCACTGTATCTCTGTGTTGATGTCATAAATATACAGTTTCATTTCGTTTATCTCCTAAATCCAGATCAGTTTTGGAAAAAATAAAAACAAATTTGAAACTTTGCAAGATTAGGGTAAAATATTGGTTAGCCTATCCCAAAAAATGCAAGTACTATCTCTGTTTTTTATTTCTTGAGATTGCATAAAGCACCGAGCAAAGAACATATGAAGAAAAGAAAGAACTTTCCTCTCTATTTTTGGTTTTTCAAAATCACTCAAGGAACACCAGAGAGCATATACAGACCAAAAAGGGCATCAAACTAGGAATTTGAAACAAAAATAAAAAATATCAACACAGTATTAAAAACAATTTAAAAATCATAATCAAAATTTATACCTCTAGATCTGAAAAAATAATCGTATCTTGAGAAACGAGAAACCTTTTCGATTAAAATAATAGACATTTCCAATTGAAATAATGCTCTGGATGTAATGAAACAACTTGTTCATCCCATAAATGCATATAAATAATATAATATAGAAATCTTTTGATGCATACAGTGGCATAGGCTTAGGATCTCAATTAACAATAGGAGTGGGTCCTCGTGTGGGCTCTAATACTATGTTTAAAAAATATGGTATTCGTACACAAGTCGAACACCTTAAACAACCACTAATAGAAGTAGATTAAATATTCGTAAGCTAACCAATGCAGTCACTAGAGGAAACATATTAATGAAAATATTTTTTTTACATATATTTTTATCACAATCAATGATCATTAAATGACCCTCCATGATCTTTAAATAGAGATGTTGGACCAATCATGTGTTAATCCACAAATCAATATAGCCATTAGTATTGAGGAGAATATGAACTGTTAGATAACTTTATGTCTAGAACATAAAATAACCATTGTATTACCTAACTACAAATTCATACTAATAAATACTAAGGAAAAACATGAAGGAAAATCACGACGGAGAGAGAGAGTTATGTGGTCTAGTGGTTGAAATGGGGCGTCACCATGGAATTGATCTAAACTAAATCTTGTATGGGTGTATAACCATTTCTTGTTTGCTTAATTTTGATGGGGTCCACATTTAAGTTGACCATGTTAAAGTGTATGAGATTCATAGCTCGTCATGGCTACAAAAAGTGTACATCTATGGGTGTAGAGCCTTTTCTTGTTGCCTTCATAGCTCCACTGATAGAGTGAAAGTGTCATATTCCTTAATAAAGTGTACATGCATTATTCCATGTACAATATTACCATGCTAAATCCCTTTAATAGCACATATGCATGGCTCTTCATCTTTGTACATGATATCTTCACTCTTTGGAGATGTTCAATTTGTCTATACTTGAAACACTCTTGCATTTCTCTAATTTATTCCATCAACTCTTTTGGATGTGAACTTCCAAAATACACAAGCAAGTTCATCATCATCTTCACTTCTTGTACTATAGAATTCACATCACCTTCGTCTTCATCATCACTTTCATTTTCACTTTATTTTGTCATTTTTATTGTGACTATTCTCCTCTCCTAGGACAAATCTATGTCACTCACTCTCTTCATCATCCCTTGTAACAATGGTGCAACATCTTTTACATCAAACTCATCTCTTCTTCTACTAGTTTTCCTCAATCCCTCACACATGGAAAACTCTAAGAAATCTTCCTATAATTCTTATATATTCACCACATTCTTTTGCAATGCATCCACAAAATCCTGACACTCCTCTTTTGGATAATTTTTCCTAGCACCGTCACTCTCACTAGAATTATCTCCACACTCAGTAGCCTTCACCCTTTAATATTTTTCCTAATCTAATCCCACTTTATACTACCAAGGACCTCCAAGCTAAAGTTATACAAGAAAAGAAACTACACAAATACAAGTCTTGAATCAAATTTTTAACTTGGTAGAAATACAACAACACATCATGCTATATTGATTTAATATCAATCACTAAAGCTCTTGGACCTTATTATAATTTTCAATGTCATGGTTGACTCTTATGTACTCTTGATTTTCTATACTCCATAAAAACTACAAAAAGCCTAAAACTACAATAAAATCCAAAATCTCTTCTTCATATATGGGCTTGCAATTTATAGAAGATGATGATTGGCTTGAAGATCAACCATTTGTCTTTACCAATTTAAAACTCCCACTAATTGTGTCATTCACTATGCTATAAATACTATTAAAATTGTGACCAAATACATCTCACAATAAATGTATTTCATTTTTTTTTCTTACATGACTGAACAAAGTTCCATGTCATGAAATGTGCAATGTCTGCATTTTGTATGATTTCATTAATCCCAAGTTCGAGTTGAATATTGTCACAGACCATTCATAAGGCAATTGCCATTATGTTTTTAACTCCACATTCTTAGACACATAACATTTGTTCATCGGTGGTTGTTGATGAGGTGGAACACATGCTTTCCACGTGTCACCCTTTTATTGTCTTGGTGTTAAGATCACACCCCTTGATTATCCGCTAAGTGTCTCTTGTTATCCTCTACATGGCTCCTTTCTTTGTGGACATGAGTCCACCACTGCTCTACGTATTTCCCGACCCACAAATGGATGTGGAGGGTGGGACGTTCTCCCATCTTTACATCATCCATTATATTAAACAAAAATGTACAGAACAAAAGATTCTTCCATCTCCATGTTATCAGTTGGTATACCCCACATTTTGCTCCACCCCAAACTTTGAGTCTATGCCATAATTTGCTCCACATTACTCCCATTCTACTTTGTTGTGTGGTCTACCTCAACAACAACAACTCTACCACTGCACCATCCATCCCAACATTAAAACAAATGACAGATTTAAGAAAGTTGAAATGTCAGAAAGATATCTACAGGATTACCTACTACTAAACCCCATATGGACGAACTGACCTATTACCTACCACTAAACCTCCAATATCGTCTACCACATCTAAACGGCTGTAAATGCTCTAACTATCACATTGGTAGCGCTGGTCAGGAAGTGGAGTATCTCTATACCGAAATTTATGGTATAGAGATCTGACTGTTGGGATTCGGGGTAGATGATGAATGGTGGAGAGGAGTCCCTACTCGTCAGCAGTCAAAAAGATCATATAAATATGTCCATAAACCTCATAGTTTCATCATTCAATCAATATTGCTGAGTTATAGTTTCACCGAGTTCGCCTGAAATAATTTATTCCGTTAACGTTTGAAATAATGGCTTCAGTTTATGATTTTAGTTTTTAGTTACACGGAAAGAAATATTAAATTTTATCATATATAAATAATGGTTATGTAATTTTTTTAACTATAATATTAATTAGCATAGTTATATAATTGTCGCTGATCAATCTCGAAAGGTTGATAAGATGAAAAGAATCTTTAAAAGAATATATTAAATTTTATTATCAATTAACAAATAAATGGTTGGGCTTCATTTATCTGGTGTTAATATTTTAATTTATGTTAATCTTTTAGGTGGCAATTAGTGAGCTATCAAAGTAATTTTTAAATCTGATTAGGTAAATGTAAAAAAGTAAACACATAAACGGATGTCTTTATAATAGCTAGGAAGTTAATGATTGAAATCACAGCCATTTATTTTGTGTGACTACTCAGAATATTCCAGTCATATTTAATCCTGTCCATAGAAAACTTATTAAGCACTAAACCTCTATTAAATCTCCCCATTGTCAATAGGTGTACGCCTTTCGACGTAATCAGTTTAAATTATTTTTTATTATTTAATAATTTAAATTAATTAATATGAATAACTTACAATTTATTTATTAATATCAGTTATTAGGTTTTAGTTAACTGATAGTTTGAGTTTTGTATATATATTTCAAAACCTTATCTTAAAGGTTTTGTCCCATTTTAAATCAACCCAGATATTCAAAATATCAAAATTATAAATTTACCAAAAATTTAAAAACATAATTCTAGATAAGATTGATCAGAGTTATCCCACTCCATTATTATATTGAATGGTAAAAAGCTACAGCACTATGGTACTTGTACAGCCCGATTCCTCTTTCAATGAAATCGCGGGGATTGTGATAACAACGAATTGTTTCCTTGTTTGATCACCAGAATGGAGTAAATGCTGACGACTGTGCAAATCACATGCTACAGTCTATCATCGAGTTTCCTATGCAAACGGTGACATTGTTTGCTGGGTGAGGTTTATTTGATTATTGGTACTAAGTAGTGGGTATATACCGCCTTTGGTGTAAGTGGTCAATCTGTACACATCCCAAATAGTTTTCTTATTTATTTCACATCATACCTCAACAAGACCTCCGGGCATATCAAATATGTATGCTGGATTATTAGTTACAGCCACCTTTATAATATATATGTTATATATAACATAAATGTTATATCCGGGCATTTCAAATACGTTGGATTATTAGTTATAGCCATTTTTATATGGAAATGTGAATGTATTCATATATATGTGTGTATGTGAAGCATGGTTGTATAGTTAGTGATGGATGCTTTTTATTGGCATGTGAATATATTTATTGATAAGTTAATGTTTGTTTTTGGATGGAAAGAATTGGGTAGTAATTGATAGTAAAAATGAAATTACGATTTTATTAATAGGTGTTTTTGAATTTTTTATATGAGGGAGATGTGTAATTCCTTCAATGTTTAAGATGGAGTAAATATTTCAATATCAACTTTATATGCAGTCACAGGTTAAAATCCAGCCATGTTAAGGGTTGGTGTGGCTTAGGCCTAGTGACCCCAGGTGATTTTGACTGCTTAGATGGGTTCTTAACCATAGGTTAGTCCGACATGTCACCTACAAACTAACAAACAAAAAAATTTCAACTTTATATATATAAAATAATTGAAACTAAAAAATTCTTATTGTTTATTATTTTTAATCTATTTTTGTCTAGAAAAATATAAGAATTCTAAAATACATACTTCTTTCATTTCTTTTATAATTTTTTTTATAGATTTAAACATTTCTTAAATAATTTATACACCACGCTAGAAGAGATTGAGATGTACAATCTAAAAAACATTTTTTTATTATAATGTTAAACCCTAGTATCCTACAGTAATAATGCCGACGCCCAATCCCTACACAACCCGCAGGTCAGAAGGCCACATCGACACATGATCTTCTCTTTCTCACGGCCCGAAGAACACTAACCGGTCATTTTATTTCCCTATCGGTAAATCCGCACCCACAACAACCTCTCCACGGAATCTCCTCTTTACAATCGGGAGATCGGACTTTGCGACTTCGCAAGCTCAGTGGTCGAACATTCGACCCTCAAATCCCTGATATCCGATGACAATCAACGCTGACCTTTTCCTATCGGGATTTACTCTATCGCGATTTCAACACTCGCGATGTCGAGTAGTTTGTATCCCCAACTCTCGATGCCCAATACGTCGAAACTCCGACACACACGCGATTTTGAATTTTCAACACCCCGTCACCTCTATCGGGATTTCGGACTTCGCGGTATCGCGAATCCAGATGAAAATGTTTCGGGACTTCTCGCAACGAAACTCCGATAACTCGTGCCACCTATCCACTCTCTGACTCTTGTGGCCCAGATGATTCTTTGGCTATCGGAATATCGTGTTTCATGGTATCGCGATTGCTAATGCAATGTTCACGGAGTCTCAACCAGCGAAACCCCGATATGAAATATTCACGTGTAGATCCAACAACCCTTGTGGCTCAAATCTATGGTCCTGCCCCTCCTGAGCTTTGAACCTTTAGAGAATACTCGGCGTATCTCTCCTACTCCTTCGTGAGATCCGACGACTCACAGGTTGTTTCGAATCCTCCTTGGAGAATACCGACCATCCGTTCCTTCCTTGGTTGTTCCTGCGAATGTCTAGGTGTTCCTCCACGAAACTCGTCCACTTGCACGCAACTTGCAACACTTTCTTGAATTCTTCAGAGCCCAAACTCCATGTTCTTCACTGTGACGATTTCTCGAAGGTCCTATACCTTCTAAGCTTCCAGAGGATCCCTGCACACATTCCTTGCGACAAACTTTCAAACCCGTCCAAGTGTTGAAATACTTCGACCCTGCGCACACCTGCAGCAACAGTCTTTAAATGTTTCGCTCAGGTTCGCAACCCTGAAGCTTCACTTTGGCCTACGCACTCCTTGCATGGTTCCTGTGCCTAACTACACTTTGGGGAAATGAGAACAAAAGCAACCCCATCTGAACCCTCTGTCAACGCACTCCTTGCAGGAACTCTTGCGCAGATAGAGAAACAATTGAAACTCATTCCTAATTCCTTTCACACTTCAACTCAAACATGAAATCATATACACATCATATAAAGAAAATGTATAAGAGGAAGCAAACATTCAGCATCAACATACAGAGAACAAACACAAAAACCATGAATTTGAATCAAACTCTTCTATTAATCCAAATATCTGTACATGGGTGTTCTTACACATCTCTCTGCTTCTCCTATGCTCCAATGCTTCATACTAATGGTACAATGCACAATGAGGGTGTTTATATCTCGTTTCCCTCTTGCACTCTCAACCAGTTTAATCTAGAATTAAATTCTATCTACCTGCATTAACTACTTTAAATGCATTCTACCTACTAAGGACGAGAGCAAATGGCTCAAGGTCGGATTACAATTTACAAGTGCGCTTCATTAAATTGCTACATGTATGTTTGCGCAACAACTTCAAGAAACTTTCAAAATTTGTGTTGGCGCTTGTCCAACTGTCTTTTGCCCTACACTGGCTCGCTTGATGTGTTGGCGATGCTCCTGCATCAAGTAACACACATGGCATTGTAATTTCAATGAAATTTTGACTTTCATAATTTAAAAAAATATATAATTAACATTATAATATTTGAAAAAAATACCCTACACTAGCACAATGTGTTCTTTACATTCTCTACAATAATACAAATTTGTTTAAGGAAATTCTATAGTTAAAGTACTCAACACCTACACTAATGGACACATACACACTATATTTAACTTGAAAAATAACATACCAATATTACAAAAACATGAATTTCACTTACTTATTCCCAAATTATATAAATAAAAATTAAATATACTTGAAACTCTAATTTAATTTCTTGCATTTCATCTTTTTAATCCATATTCAAATTCATTGTAAAAGTATCTTGAAAAACCTCTTGAATTTAAAGGATTATTGTTTTTCCATGTTTTCATCACCACTAAGGCCTCATGAAAGACCATAATTAGCTTCCACCCACCCATATGTGATATTTTGACACCAACGTATTCATATAATGATTACCTCCCCTCCACTCCTTGAGAGAAATAATATTTCATATAATCTTCCTGAATAAAATTTGTAAACAAGCATGGATGAGTTTCATCAAAGAGATCTAAACATAGTCCACTCTTCGCTTCAAATTTAGATAGTCTCACTTTGTAGCTATATGTCTTTTCTCAATGTTCTATGCTTGTGGGTAAGTGAACGAAGTTCGTGGCTGAAAACGTGGCAAGTCATGCAATATACCAGATGAATAATAATATGCAGAACAAAAATATTTAGCAAGCAGTAATGGAACAAGAAGATTATAGCTAGAACAATACCAGAATAACACTAGAATGAGCACTTTTATTACAGATAACAATGTTCGCTTGCCTGTTCAAGGGGGAAACCTCTAGTAGAGTATAGCTCTATTACAATAATCTCCAAGACAAAATATCCAATGCCTCCTACTCTTATTTATACTAATTCTACCTTCTACAGAAACTTCTAGAGGAAGATATTTCTAGAAGCGAAAATTTCTATTAGGTCTTCTTACATTGACTTATTCTCCTTTATTTATTAGGCCTTATTAACAAATGTCGGCCTTTAATAAATAGAAAAAATATCCTACTAACTAATGACCCATGGAGAGGGGTTATGATTGGATCATAACATGCCCTCCCCCTTCAAAACCAACCTTGTCCTCAAGTTTCCAGGTAGAGAAACTACTGGAGTATGGTTGGTGGTTCCCAGGTTGCATCCTCTGGTGATGTCTCCTTCCGCTTGATCAACACTTCCTTGATATTTTTTCCATGCAACTGGAATTCATGGTGATTGAGGTCTGCTTTTGGTTGGAGCCAAAGAGAGCCTTCTTCATCTTATTCCAGAAGGATGGTTTGGACCCTGCAATTATGTCCCACCACTTTCTTCGGACAGGAAACATGGAACACTAGATGGATTTTGGATGTAACTAGAAGGGACAATTTGTAGGCCACTAAACCAATACACTTGGTGATTTGATAGGGCCCATAAAACTTTGGTGCCAACTTGTGATGTCCCTAAGATTTGAGAGATGTTTTCTTGTAAGGTTGGAGCCGAAGAAACACTTGATCACCTTCCTGAAAAACCCTTTCTGAACGATGTTGGCCCGTTTGTTGCTTCATGCAATTTTGGGCAATGTGAAGGTTATCCTTTAGAGACGCTAGGGTGGCTATGTGACCTTGTATAATTGTATCAATAGATTGGACCTTTGAGGTGCCTGGAAGATAGGTAGTGATTGTTGGTGGACATTTTCCATACACTGCTTCATATGGGGTCATTTTAGTGGTCATATCATAGGCAATATTGTACCACCATTCTACCAAGGGAAGCCATTACACCCACTGGTTTTGTTTGTTCTAAGTAAAACACCTCAAGTAGGTTTCCAAACATTTGTTGACCACTTCTATTTGGTCGTCAGACTAGGGATGATATGTTGTGCTCATTTTCAGCTGGGTGCCCTACAATTTAAGCAACTCTTGCCAAAATTTGCTGGTGAAAGTTGGAGGCATGATCTCTAGGATGTTTCAGACCATGAAATTATGAGGATATGGAGGCACGATCTCTCGTTATAGGTTGTTAAATTTCATATATTGGTTTTCTATACTTTCATAAATTTTCCCTTTGGAAGTTAGAATTCTTGAATTCTCTTGAAATTAGTTTCAAACAAGTGAGTTTGGCATTTTCTATGTAACTTATTTTCTTGGACATTTCAGACTGTGAAATTTTGAGAATATAGGGGCAACATCTCTGGGAACATATTTTTAAAATTTCATATGTTGGCTCCATATACTTTTTGAGAAATTCCATGTGGAAGTTAAGGTTTTTGAATAGTCCTAAAATCAATTTCAAGCAGGTCAGTTTGACATTTTCGTTATAACTTATTTTCTAGGATTTTCAGACTGTGAAATTTTTAGTGATATAAGGAGACATACAAAAGTAGCTCAGGTAAAAAATTTATACTTTGGTTTTATATAACTTATGAGATATACCTTGTGGAATTTATGGTTTCTAAATGTTCCCGAAATCAGTTTCAAAGAGGTCAGCTTGGCATTTTCTATATAACTTCTTTTATGGGACTTTCCAAAATATGAAATTTTCAAGGATCCAAGGAGATATACCTGTAGGGTAAAATTTCCAGGGATTCGAGGATACATACCTATTAAGAATATCTTTAGGTACCTGTAGGATACAGATGGATCTGATATTGTATCTCGGGGAGGTGGAAGTAGGAAGCTTTAGATGCATTGGTTTTTCAATGCTAATAGGGAAAGTGATGTGGGTAATGAAAATCCCATTAGTTCATATATTTATGATATTTGAAGCAGTTGTGAGCTAGAAAAGTAAGAGCTAACAAGTGGTTTCCCATTATACTACTAAAACACAATACATTTCATCTTTAGAGGATTCCAAGGAAGCTATTAGTTTGTATAATTTTTGCATAGATATTGGACTTGAACATGAGCCTATGGCTATTTGTTGTAACAATCATAGTGCAAATTATTTGACAGAGATAAATGGAATTTTTTAGCCACAAACAAAGCATATCAGAGTGGAATTTGTAATATCCCCAAGGATGAGCCTAGTTATATTATGTATTGTAAACCTGTTTTGTAGATTGGTGAGCCAAGTGTTGATAAGTTGGCGGGCTTATGTGTTTATTAGGCTGGAGAGCCTAAGTGTTAAAGGCTAAGAGCCTGATTTTGTATATGTAATTATGAAAATCATTAATAAAATATAAACATCATTGTGTGCCAACCGACCACGAAGAAAGAGTGATGGGGGACTAAGCTTCCACAAGGCTAGGTAAGGGAGAAGGGGATGAAAGGTTGGAAGAGGGTCTAAGATTGAGGGATTAAGTCTTTGAATAATAATTTATTATTATTCCAAAGTGGTGTGAATGACATATTCTTATCCTAAGTTCCTAGAAAAGGGAACACATACTTGATGGAGTGCATGCAACTTCATGGGCGACATGTTTCGGCCCAGGCACATGCAATTTAACCCAAGAATTGAGTCGTGATGGGGGTTCATCTCCATTCTTTCATCCATTGTCTAAACTGTGTTGCCTCTGCATATGATCTTTGCATACATCACGTAGCTCTGAAACTCGAAACCGTGAGGCCAACCTGGGATGTTTTCTTAAGAAGCCGAGGCATCCTCCATCTAAACCGTTTTAGTTTGCAATTGATATCTAGGTTGATTCCTTATCACGCACCCTGAAAACCAGTGGCAAACCCGTGGACTGAGCTGTGTCTCCTATGTATCCTATGAACCCAGTTTATCCACACTACAAATCTGAGTTCATCCTTAACCATTTGGGTTGTTGTCTTCTATGAAACCTAAGCATACCGTAATTTTCTATGCCGTGTGTGTTATAACTGTGCGATTTTGTGGCCACACAGTCCCTTGGCTGAGTGTGAATTGTTGTCATCATTTGTTCCTTGTTGAGCCTTACTATTGTCCTCCTTGTTCTAGAACGGAGTTGAAGAACCAGGTTGACATGCCTATGTGCAACACTCTCTCTAGGTGAGAGAGGTGGTTATGGTTGAAGAAGCAGGTTGTCAGGCCTATCAGCGACTCTCTCCAGGTGAGAGAGTGCATGGAGGAAGTGAGAACTCCTGGAAGGGGTCCTATAGCTACCACAGATCTTGGAGAATTCCAGTCTGATTTATTGTTGAAGCCCAAGGCAAGGGAGGTTTAGCAGTCGAAGGGCTTCCTTGTGTGACAATG
This sequence comes from Picea mariana, assembly GCA_032191745.1. Lineage (NCBI taxonomy): Eukaryota > Viridiplantae > Streptophyta > Pinopsida > Pinales > Pinaceae > Picea > Picea mariana. The sequence continues at coordinate 58,665 of JASDQU010503958.1, forward strand.
AAGGTGTATACTCATGGGGTGGGACAAGCATGTGGTGAATGAGAGTCTGTGAGAAGTGGGCATAAGTGGCTCCTGAGAGAGAATCCATCCTCATAAACTATGTATCTTCCTGTTGGCCTTGCCTAGCCTAGGATTCCCTTGCCCGGTGGAGCGTAGTCCCATCTCAGGGGTGACCTACTATTGAGAGTGATGAGCAATGCGGTCTAAGGCTGGGAGGTTCATAGAAGGTCTGCACACAGTTGGTGGTGTTATTCCAATTAAAAGATAAGTATTAATTATGTACATAATTTATATGTGATGCATGTCTGTGTCTTTGAATTGTATCATGTATTCCGTTGCAATTATGAATTACTGTTAAGTCCATTATTTCTGTATGTTAGCAGTAATCCTATGATTACTCTGTATTGTTTGGTTAATTTTCATTAAATATGCATGTTATATATATATGTATGAGATTGTTCCATGTAGTAGCGTTGTTCGACAGTGGATTTGATGGTCGGGGATGTTACAATATTGGGACTGCATGGCCACAAAAGCCCACAATTATAACACACACAACATAGACAATTATGGTATGCTCAGGTTGTTAATAATATGGTAGCTGCAGGAGGTATTTACCCCCATGTGCGAACCTGATGAGAATAGAAGACTCCAGGAAGCAAGAGAAACCCTAATGAATTGGATAATAACCCTAGAAGCCTTGTCAGCTCAAGGAGATAATTTATATTAGGCTATTAGCCTCCAAGAGAAGAAGTCGTCCATAAATTATAATAATATATTGAACAGACATACACCCAGAAGGAGAAGTCAGCCCCAACAAAACTGGTAGGATTACTATAAATACAGGGTGCTAGTTCTCATTGCAGCATCTCATAATTGCAATTTCCCAATTGATGTGCACTGCAGTTGCAGTCTGATGCACACGTTTGGAGGAGGGTTGCAGGTGCAGCTACAGTAGCAGCTAGTTGTTGGTATTGGCTTGAATATCTCTTGGCTAGGGTTTGGAACATCTGATCAACTTTTTGTGATGCGCTATCCTTGGGGATTGATGTGCTACTCTTTGTTTGGCTATCTAGCCTAGGGTTTGCTTCCGGAGGAATTCTCAGTCAAGGTTAAGGTGCTCAGAGGGAGGCTTCAGCCTATGGTTGGGTGACAAAGGTATCGTCAATGGTAAAATAAGCACACCATCTTCTATATTCTAATAGGTTATGGGCCCACACCCCTTCAGTCAGCATAAAATGCTGGAAGGAAACATAGTCGCTAGATATTGAGCTCGTTGAGGTACTGCCACTAGGGTTACTAGCAGGAGTAGTTTCCAAAAGAACTGCAGCTAGGGTTACCAACAGAAGCAGTTGCAGAAACCCTAAACCTCTTGTTGAGGCATCTTAAGTGACGATATTGACCTAATCTCTGGATAGATCAATGCGCCCTAGCCCAGTGTATCTCTTGGTACTCTCAGAAGGCCAAGACGTGAAGTTTGGATTTCTGGTCAAATCTAGGGTTTGACCAAGTCAAGCAAGCCATGACGAAATCTATGAAGTCTGAGAACAAGCTAGATGGAGCCTCTAACTTCAGAGCATGGAAGACAAGGATTGACCTCATCCTTGCTAAGAATAAAGTGTTGGATATTGTGAAAGGAAAAATCATGAAGTCGGAGTTTGAAGAAGGAGAAGAGAAGGAACCGCAGAACGTTGCAGCTATGGAGAAGTTCAAAGATGTTGACATCAATGCCATGAGTATCATAGTGGATTCCATAATAGACCTTTTGATACCCTACATCTCCCATCTTGACTCATCGAAGAAGATGTATGAAGCCCTAACAAATCTCTTCTCAATTAGAAACATTGGACAAGTTACGATTCTGAAGAATGAGCTTCGTGAAATGAAGATGAATGATGACGACAACATAACATCATACTTTGTAAGGATCTCCCAGCTAAGAGATCAACTACAATCTATTGAAGAGATCACTTCAGAAAAGGAATTGGTGAACATAGTACTCAATGGTCTTCCCAAGACATGGGATGCATTTGCCGCGATCATGAACACAAGGAAGGAGTACTCGACATTTGAAGAAATTTGGACTTGTTGTGCTCAAGAAGAATCAAGGATCGATGCAAAAGAGAAACCTCAAAAGAAGTACGATGATCAAGCCTTCACAGCAAGATTCAAGAACTTCAGAAGCAAAAGGAAGTTTGGTTCAAGGAGGAAGCCAAATCAAGAGAAAGACATCTCAAAAATACAATGCTTCAACTGTCAGAAGTACGATCACTACAGGAATTAGTGTCCCAAACTAAAGAAAAGGAAGAAGAAACATGAAGCATCGATTGCCAAAGAAAAGGAACCTACTAAGAAGACTAAGCAGGATGGAAGAGACTTCTTCTACTAAAAGGTAACAACACTCTTCTTATTTCTTGTACATATCTTGCTTGCATCATCTTTGTACATATCTTGTATATATATCTCTTGGAAAATAATGTGTTCCAAGAAGAACTATACCTATGAAATAACAACAAGATAAGAATGAATATCATTAGATAACACACATGAAGGGATGAAATACAAATCATGTGGAAGCTACTGCAAGATAAGATGAATCAATCATGAAGAGACTTAGAAGTCAAACATCAAGAGAAATTGGAGAAAGACTTATGACGACAACTAAGATGGAATCATGGACTCTATTAGAAAAGAGAGCCAATTATATATTACAGAAGACAATAAGGATGCAGATGGAAGTATGGACTCTATCAGACGAAGGGAGCTGATTATATGCACTCTTACATGAAGCAAGGATTAGGAAGGAGCTAATCCTATGATCCATTGAAGATGATGAAATGTATATATCCATGGTAGTAGTCATGAACGATAGTACGTGTTCAACTCAACCACAGAACAAGACCTCTTTAAAGAGAATCCTTAAAGCATTCTTGGTTGTCCATCAAGATCCATGATCCTATGATGAAAGGTAGAAGTGGAATCTCTAGGGCATGGAATCTATAAGAAACTCCATGGACCCAAGAGCTAAAGAAAAACATGAAGAAGAACATAAAGATTCCAAGAAAGAAGAACCAAAACAACTAGGCATTGTATCAAGAATCACAAGATTACCAGCCTGATATGAACTCACTAAAAGAAATCAAGCAGAAGATTTGAAAGTCGTGATGAAGAACAATGTACGAAAGACTTATGAATGAAAGCATTGCAAGATCCAGAACCAGAGGTTCTCCCAGATGGAGGGAGAAGACTATGATGATTGATTGTTCCACGTACACCAGACTTATCTCTATATAAGTCATTATATTATCCCCAACATCCATGAGTCAGAATTTCACATCAGACAAATGCAAAGAATGTTCTCCAGAGAAATTGAATAAAGAGCATATGAAGAGCAATATCAAGACTTTGAGGCATACTAGAAACAGACTCCTGTATGTAGATAAAAAGAAGACAACTTGGCGGAGAACCTCCAGTGCACAACAAAAGCATGATGAATATTTCCTATAACATCAAGATGACTACTCAGAAGATCAGATCTCATGATGACAGAAGAAGTACCACATGGATATGTTCCAGTTCTCCAACTATGATATACTCTATTGTTCAGATATACATGAAGCCTTCACAATGTTCCAGACTACAGTACAAGCATTACACTACCCATGATGAAGTCCATAAAGAATAAAATGATTTCTCCAATACATATCTCAACAGATGAGCAAATAAGCATACATTTTGGTAAAGCCTCTATCCAAGATGAAAGGACTTGCATACTCAAGCTAGAGCTCGTGGAAATAACTCTATTAACTGGAAGGGAAGACTCTCCAAACTAGAAGAAGGTATGCAAACATTTATTTTTGTGATTTAAATAACTCTCCAGTTCGGAGGGAGCATTTATTTGCAATTGAAAAATAGTCCAAATTGGATAGATGCTTTCCTGTTCGGAAAGTGGATTGAGATTTCTGATGGACAATGCCTTCCCATTGTAGTTAACATGGGAGGCAGACTAATTGCTGATGTATCATAGACAACTACTTCCCTTTATGGGGAATGGTATAGGAGAGTCATTCTTCTTGGTAGTCACTCTGAGTAGTGGTCAAGTGGAATGGTCTGCCTTGCCGGGTAGTCATTCTTTCGAAGTTCATAGTTGTGGGCAGTTTTGAAGAATGGTTCATTTTGGAGGTTGATGCAGGACAAACATTCCTCGAGGGTTATACATTCTCTCCAGGTTACACTTTGTTTAGTGTCGGAGGAATGGCCCAGGGTGGGGAATAGTCCAGGCTCAACAATCAGGGACAATTATTCCTCGAGGGAAGACTCATTCTCTCCATGTTACACTTTGTTTAGTGTCGAAAGAATGGCCTAGGGTGGGGAATAATCCATGAAAATCATTCCTTAGGGTA